>CABFVZ010000550.1:177196-311268 GCA_902151445.1 Timema monikensis | reverse complement strand
AAAAAAAAAAAAAAAAAAAAAAAAGAACTTACCTATTTCTCATAAATGAGATACATACAAAGGGTGCATTTGATTCCAATTTTTGTTGATGACGATATTGACGTCCACACCACAGGCACTTAGACAACATGAAACCCAATTCCTATATCTGTATAGTAACCCCCCCCCCCCATAACCAGCCCCCCTTTCTTTTCACTTTCTCACTATTTCAGGATTTTTATTTTTAAATAATTATAAAAGCCTTCACATTTCAAAAAATGTTTGCATCCCATATAAAATTATCGTGACCCACAGACCCACAGTTTGGAAACCACTGCCTCGGGCTGTTCGGCCACCGAAGCGAGCTGGCAATATGATGATATCTTGCTTGTGATTGTTATTTCCACAGCCAGTGAGGTTCAAGCTGAACCACGCCAGCACCACGGGGCGTTCTCCTATTGACCGAGAATTTTCCCTGTGGGTGGGAGACTTGACTCCGGAGGTCGACGATTACACGTTGTACAGAACATTTGCTTCACGCTATCCGTCTGTCAGGACAGCAAAAGGTACTTTGATGACATGCTATTAATGATTTGTTGCAAATAGTGATGTGTCAGAGGTATATTATGTGTGTTAGTCCTTTATTAGTGATTTATACTATGAAATCCTCCAATCCTTGACCCCCTCAAATCCTTAAGTTTGTTAGAGATTTAAGACAGTATCAAATTCGATATCAGAAAAAAATATCAAAGTAGACTTTTTTAGAGCTCTAATACGTCTTATTGGTTAATAAGCCCTAACATAATTACAAAGAAAACATAACAACCACGTGATTATTAAATGAATACTGTACTCAACTAAATGTATGAATGTTAAATGAGTGTATCTGAGCAAAAAAAGTTAACATTTTGCTACAGATTTTGTTTTCTATTTTTATACAAGATATGAATTCAAAATTTAAGATTCAAAGGTATAATAAATATACAGATTTGACCAATTTCTAATTTAGACCAACATAATTATAGAAACAACCAGACTCAAGATCATTGATTCACCACTTACTGAATATAAAAATAAATTTTAACATTTGGTTACTATTCTTATTTTCTAACATGTCTTCCATCCGGAAAAACTAGAATTAGCCAGGAATTTGAAGTGGTAAAGAAAAAAAAAAAACGGGAATTTTGTGAATTAGGGAAAAAAACCTTGGAAAATGTGGTTTTATGAAAAAAACTTAGAAAATGTTTTTTTACTCAAAATATGAAGCATAATAATCATTAAATCAGTAAATTACAATGTGATCACATTTTTTTTATTGCTGTATAGTATATGTTTTTAATTTTCTAATTCTTAGTAAACTATGTTAATACAAAACAGTATTTTATTTAAATTTTAAAACTTATTATTATTAGTCATAAAAAGGATTAGTAAAAAAACAGGGGGGGGGGGATTGTAGAAGGTTGGAAATGATCATGGAAAAAGTCAGGAATTTCATTGTTCAAGTTGAGTGATCACCATATCTATGGTAACTTAAGAATTAATTTTAAAAAATAAACCTCATATGCTTGAAATTATTTAAAAAAAATTTAATTTAATTTAGAGATTTATAAGTAAAACAAAGATAAAGATTGGACCCATCTGTACTTTATTGTTGGGTTCATTCTGAAATAATATGATGTATATTATGATAAGGAAAGAAAGGAAGCAACCCAAAAGGTTAGTTAGGTTAAGCCATGTTAGATAACAAATGAAATGTTATCTTAAGATTTTTACAACTTTTTTTTAATTACCACATTTTACTACCTTTTTAAGTTATACACATGATAATTACTCTAAAGCTTGATTCACACAGTCACCGAAAATAGAACGCAGAATCTGTTTGAGTGGCACAGAAACTCGCACTCTGTATGTTGACCCATGATGCATTGGAACGCTCCTAGTGGATACACATATATATTTTAGATCATTTTCCTGTTGGATGTTTTCAAATTATAATGCTGTGTTGTGGCACAATCCAATACATCAATATACACGCTTTACATTAACGGGTTATTTCAAATCTCTTCACAAAAGTCAACAAATCTGTCTGCTTGCTTATAGCTGTAGAGCGCATGCGCACTGATTTGAGATGTTGGTTCTAAGATTTGATTGATTCTCCTGTACCGAACATCTCAGGCAGAGTGGACAAAGTAGAGATGAGTTGAACTTCAGTGGAACAGCTTGCGCCGATAAGGCGGGAATCTTGTGATTGGCTTAGAGCTCGTCACATGACTATGTCTTTGTTCTGCGCTAGTTTTTCGGTGAAGGTGTGAAGCCATTATAATGGGGTAGGGATGAGAAAGGAAACATTTTAGAAGTAATCTATCCGCATTTGCATGGAAGAAGAGTAGAAAACCATTTAGAGGAACCTGGCCTCAGTAGAACTGATTTAAATTTGAACCTTGACCTCCCCATCATTAACAGGCTAGTCCAACACTAGAGTGACCCCTTGGACCATTTGGTCACTGAAGTGAGTTACACACTTTTTCATCTTCTGATCACTTTCACATGTTTTGAAGATGCAAGGGTGAAGAAAGTATCGAGACCTGACCTAACTATATATTCAGGCTTACTTCCCCTTTACTTACAAAATAATTGAGTTTAGAGCAGCCCTGGGAAAAATGCGGCCAGTCACATATTTTTATGCCGCCCATAAACTATAGCTATCTCTAAACAGAAAAAATAATTTGTGTTAAAAATACCAGTATTAAGAACATATTCTTATGGAGGTGTCCTTACAATACTCAGGTGAATATTTACAAACAGTTTTAAGAATATCAACTACTAAATCTATATTGGGCATTAAATAAATAATGGCAGTACGTAAAAATTGGATTCCTCACATTAACTTCTGTATTATTAGAAAATAAATTACTAATTTAAAAATATTGTTTTCCTTTTTTATGT
Organism: Timema monikensis; assembly: GCA_902151445.1. NCBI lineage: Eukaryota > Metazoa > Arthropoda > Insecta > Phasmatodea > Timematidae > Timema > Timema monikensis. The sequence goes on along the minus strand of CABFVZ010000550.1, from coordinate 308,343 downwards.
TGTTTATATAGTTTTTATGGTAAATTCTCACAAAAAAAATAATATTTTTTTTGGCAGCCCATTCTTATATTTAAATTCCCAATCCAGCTCTTTGGCCAAAAAATTTATTCAGGCCTGGTTTGGAGAGTTGTAGATTTAATTATTTGTCTTGTTCACTTTGTCTTCTTTCTTTCAGTGATCCTGGATAGTGCAGGCTACAGTAAAGGGTATGGATTCATCAGATTCGCCAACGAGGAGGAGCAAAAGACTTGTTTGAAACAAATGAATTCTTTCACAGGTCTGGGGGGAAAGCCCCTTAAAATTAGTAACGCTGTCCCCAAGGCGCACAGAATGTCTGGAGGAAGGTAATTCAATTTGCAATGAAGCCTGAGAACTTGGCAAGTTTGAAATATTTTATGAGTTTTACATTTAGGGCCGTATAATTTATTAAAACTACATGGCTTGAGCCAGCAATCTAGTTATATAGACTCAGCGGCTGCCGCCGTTAGCAATGCATGCTAACATTTATGTATAGAATGTGTCATGTGGTCAGCACAACAAACCCTTTAACCATTAATTTCAGTTTTCTAGACCAGAGCTGCTACCTCTTTATTCAAGTAGCTCCTCATTTGTCCTCACGACGCTGAACTTGACCTCAATCCAAACCATTTGCTTCACAGAACAATTCTGAAAGCACTGGGGATCGAACTTGGAACTCTGACCACTAGAAAGTGTCAGAAAATCCTCCATTCTATTTGAACCTCTACTTATTCATACTGTGAAATGATGTCCTACGTTTACAGCGGTTCCATTGCCAACACGAGTGGGGGCTACAGCTCCAGCCAGGACTACAGCCAGTATTACGACATGTCGTATTGGCAGAACTACTCTGCCTGGCAGGGCTACTACGACACCAGTGGGACGGACCCCTCTGCCTCGGTTGCACACATGACCCAGGGCATGCAAGACTACAGTCAAACAAGTTACGCCGCCTCCATCTTGCAAGGCTCGGATGAGAACGGTAACCCTGAGGATGACCTTGAACTAGTGGGTGAGTAAGTAAATGGCTTTTTAAAAGGGGGAAAGACCTGTAGGAAGATCTAAGCACAGATGGGAGGATGGTATTAGAATGGACCCTAAAAGAAACAAGGTGTAATGAGGTAGACTGGGTAGAACTAACTCAATATATTGAGGTGTAATGACGTGGACTGGATAGAACTAGCTCAAATTAGGGATGGGTGACTTACTAAAGTAAGTGTGGCAATGAACTTTTGAGTTCCTAATGCCAAAGCGTAAGTAGGGGATATACAGGTGGTCTCCAAACTGCCGAGATTTTTTTTTCATTTCTGTGTCTCACCACCTACCTGGATGATACATATTTAATAACAATAATAATAATCATCATGGCGTCTTACTACCCGTTCGGGCAATATACACGCTAATGTGAAATGGTAGGGTGATTGTGAGATGAAATGGAGGACCTACAGTTTAACGTGGGATCCGAACCACAGTGGAGGCCTGGCATTCCCCACATTCACGAGTTGTGATTAATACACGTCTTGTCAGAGGTGAAGAAAGGGTTTGGCTATCAGATAAATCTGTGCCGGACCCTCAGCACAGAAGTCTGACATCCTATCCCTAGACCGCCAGGTCAGCATAGTTACGATAATGAAGTAGGCATGAGGATGGTCGATATAAGAAGAATGTATCCGCACATGGAGGGAGTGCAGGAAAAAACACCATCCATACACACAGATAGGATTCAATACCTTACCTCCCTGTCACACCAGAGTAGATGAGCTTACATCTTTTAGCTCATTCTACTACTTGTATGGGTTGTACACATAATAACACATTAGCGTGATTGGTACCTAAGAGGAAGTGTACCCACATTTTTGCAGATGTAGACTGGAAAACCATAGGCCTATAGGAAAAACAACCTTCCGTACACCTGTCATTGGCAGTCCATTTTATTGCGAGAGGGATACCTTGTACCACCAGAACAGGTGGGTTAACATTCGACTCACGTGCCACTTGGTGTGAGGGGGCTTTATTTTTTTTTTCTCTTCAGAACACAACATGCCTGTGGACATTGAGCGGATGAACAGAGAACTGATCGAACGGGATTACAACATGTGGGATGCTCTGGAGAGCTCCAAGTGGCTTCCGGTCGAAGGGTTGGAGGCTTTTTAATCATTGTTGCATGAAGTGGATTTTTGGTAAAAAAAATAATGTTTAGTTTATTATCTTATTTAGTGTAATGTTTTATAGGAGCAAATATATTTTGTAATTTTTTATTTATTTGTTCCAATACATTGTCTTATTTTGGATTGCTTAGATTTTTTAAGCATGTTTATTTTATTTTATTATGTTTGCTTTTTAATTTCTGGGCCTAGTAAACGTGTAAAACCCTTTAAACTTGATTTAAATTTCTCAAGAGATTGGAAAAATTGAATAATATTACACAAACCATGGTAATAATAATAAAAAAAAATAATTTTATCCAAGAATTGCTTGCTTACAACACACAGAAACATAGTTTTAGGCAAAATAATAATAGTAACTTTTGAAGCTAATTTATTTTGAAAACATTGGATATAAAAATATTAGTTAAATGGAATTTGAGTAGTTAAAAAGAGAATAAGTGGTAAAATAGGCTGTGACATTTTGGTGTTCACAAGGCGCGGTTAAATGAACTCTACAAATGAAGGTATAAATAATTAATTATTTTTCTGTTAAATTTTAATCAAACTCTCCAGTGAATTAAGCTTGATTCTTACTTTAAGCAGAATTTAATCTCTATTTTTAGCCTGAGTGGAGCAGAAATTAACACGCTGTATGTTGATCCATAATTCACTGCAATGCAAACTTAAAACACCCAATATACATTTTTTTAATTTTCCAGTGGATAAACATGTCAGATTGTCACAATTCAATACACCGAAACTCTCTTTACATTAACGGGTTATTTCAAATCTCCTCACAACTACCAACAAAGCTGTCTGCTAGCTTCTAGCTCTACAGCGCATGCACACTAATTTGAGATGTTGGTTTCGAGATTTGATTGGCTCTCCCGTGCCAAAGATCTCGGGTAGAGAGGAGTTGAACTTTATCAAAACAGCTTGCGTCAATGGGGCAGAAATCTTGTGATTGGTTTATAGTTTCTCATGAGACACCATTTATTCTCCCCACGCTTGTTTTTCGGTGAATGTGTGAATCCATGATAAGTCTGAGCATGTGCAGAAGAAAGGCAAGATCCATACATATGCCAGAAAACTATAGGCCTCAAATTTCACTACTAAAACACACCATTATGAAAATTTTGGGTTACACGAGTCTCTTCTTTTCAGATGAGTAACACTCAAGAAAAGGACATATATATCTTTGAGAAAAACCTCTTTTTGCTTTTTTGAGGTATTTTGTACATCTATTTGGAAGGAGCCACAGGAAACTTATTGCTAAGAAAGTACACCTGTCCGACCAGAGTTCAAACCCAATATTCTACTCATTGTTAAGAGAGTTAAGTGACCTGGTGGTCTAGGGTTAAGGTGTCAGACTTCTGTTGTGGCGGCCGGGGTTCAATCCTCGGTCCCGGCACAGATTTATCTGATTTCCAAACCCTTCCTTCACCTCTTGTGAATGTGGGTAATGCCAGGCTGCCACCGTGGTTCGGATTCCACGTTAAACTGTAGGTCCTTCATTTCATCTCACAATCACCCTACCATTACACATTAGCGTAAGTGCGTATAACCCGAACGGGTAGTAAGACGCGGTGCTATTAATAATAATAATAATAATAATAATAAGACAGAGTTTATATGGAGAGTGATTTTTGAGGAAAAGCCCTGACATTTGCTCAATCTTCCACATACAAAAACTACTACTCACTATAAATGTCAGACCTTAAAATTTTAACGAAAAATATACCTATACTGTCTCACAGAAGCAACATTGTGTTTCAATATTTATTAAATAAATAGAGAAAATACATCTTAGATAGCATCCATTTTAAACATTAGTTATTTGTATAAACTTAAATTAAACAGACACATTCATGTATCTTTATTCACTAGGTAAATATGTTTTAACAAAGATTTGGTATAAGAGCATATACATTTTTGTGCTTTTGTAGTTTAGACACAAATTTCCCAACTTATGCTGATACATTAGTTACACATTTTGAAGTTCTCATAACAGATAACATATGTGTAGAGCTCAGCTAAGCATTCAACTATAGATTCATATCTGCTGTGCAATAAATTAAGATAAATTATGGCCCCCATTAAAAAAAAAAAAAAAAAAATATGCTACCAGAGTTAATGATATTAAAGATAACCAGATATTACATCATAAATTTCATAATTAATATAAGTGTAGAAAACTTTGTGTACAATCTGGGCACTTTCAGTCATTTAAATAAATATTTATGAAAAGATTCAGAACAGATAAGTTGTCAATGTTGCTAATATTTTAAATTTAACTTAAGGTAGCTAGCAATACTAAGGCAACTGTTACCCAACTATATCCACTAGATATATGCCCTTTAAATAGAAGTCTATTTGCAAAGAATAATTTTAGAATATACATTTTAGGGAATGTTAAAAGAGCCCGAATGTACCATGATACAGAAACTTATATGAAAACATTGGCAAGTATGGCATGGAACAAAACTTGCCAAATATAACAATAATGCAAGTTTACATTTAGATAATTAATTTCTCTGCTTTGAGAGCTATGGGGGGAAAAAAACCACTGTAAAATAAAAGATTAGAGTAGACAAGGTGTAATGTACATTTACACAAGATGGCTGGTTGGACCATCATGAATTAGCATGATAGATCAAATATCCAAGTTGTTCCCTTTTCAATTAAAGGAAAACTACTTATTAGATTACATGCCTTTAAGTAATAACAATATAATGCTACAAAAGAGGAACATATAAAAGGATATCACCTCAAAAGTTAAAAGGAGTCTATGTAAGAGTTACTTTCTAAAGATAATAATCATAATATATTTCAAATATTAGTTAGAAATATAACTCAATTTGCATGATGGAGGAAAGCCATTATATAACTGTACGTGACTGTAAATCTTAGAAGGGACATGAGAATTGAACCCTAAGAGACTTGGCTTAGTGCGCCACTGCTCCCAGTTTCGATTCCCTTGTCCAGATGTCATTTATAAAATTTAGGAATATTAGTTTTTATGAATTATATTTGATGACAAATCATATAATGGGGAATGTGTGTTAACTGTTTATTTCTGTTTCAGATTTTGATATGCTACGTCCTAATCCTGCAGACAAACATATTTTTCCTGGATGTGACTCATCAGTGACAATTGCAACTTCTTTGTGGCAAACTCCTTGTAAAAACTAAGCAAATTAAACATAATCTTTCACAAAAGTTACTTTAAAAAACGAACTTTATGAAACTTTAGACTACTTTTTCTATAGTAAATTCTTACTATCAAAAAATAAAACTTTAATAAATCAACTTTTGTTATAATATTCTTTTATATGTTAGCCTATAAACAATATATAATTTAATTATGTTTTGTGAGGTTGTAAGTGACAAAGAAAACTTTTTATATTCAGGGGAAAAATGCCTTATAAATATACTTTTAATAATGATGATAAATGATGTGTAGACCAAGCCGTTTAAAAAATAGATGCGTTTACATAATGGTATAAAAAAGGGTTTTGTAGAAATTCACCTAGATAAACATATTCCTGCTCATTTTTATATCAAATAAATTGAACTGTTTTTGGACAAAATGTAAATAGTTATTTCCCAAAATGGATATAGAATATTTTACATACACAGTACATAAATAGATAATACAAATAAGTAATTGATACATGAATTCAGTATAGTTTAGTTCAATATGGAATGATACTGTTCACTAAACAGGCCAAAATTTTAAATATGTAACTCTACTTAGGAATTATTAAGAAACAAAAGTTTTTTATACATATATTTGTTGACACAGGTTCATAAAAGAACCTACAAAAAAACAAAAAAAAACCCACTGGTTTCCAAATGAAAATGATCATTAATATATTTCTAATTCAAATATAAATGAGCAAAAATAGAAATAATATGTTAGCTAATAAATGATTTTAAGAGTCATGTAAACTTTTTTCAAAATTGTAGAAATTTGAACATAATACAATCATTTAACCATTGGGCTTCATTGTTTAGCAAACAATGTAAAATGAAATTAGGAAATTAATCCTTATAAATAGTATACTCTTTTGGGTTCAAAATAGGAAAGGGGAGTGTAAAAAAGCTCTTTATACGTACAGTTCTAGTTTTGATTAACTTCACATTATTGCTGAAAAATACTTTCCCATCGTTCCACAATTCAAGTGAATTTTAGTCCTTCCTGGGCAGTTTGCGTGTATATGCCTGACCCCCACCCCTTCCCCATAGATAAGGCTGCAAGATTGCCAAAGTGTTTGGGCCAGTTTTATAGTCAAGTGCAGCGCTATACTGTTTACAAAATATTTTGTTGCTTAAAAAATGAAACTTATGTTGTTGCTAATATTGTTTGTGAATTTGGTGCACAGGGAACGTGCCCCACCTAACTCACCCGAGTTATGCCACTGAGGATATATATTTATATTAAATCTAATTAAAAAAATGACAAAACGATAATCAAACACAGGACAGTTGGTTTTAGCACGCCAATGTTCTAACCTGGATAGCTCAGCAATAGAAACTTAGCACACCCAATCAAAGGTCCCAGCTTCAAGTTTAAATGTCATGGAGTCAATTTTCAATTGTTTTTAATTTAATTGAAAACAAATAAATTGGATATAGTCGATTCGTTGGTTGAAAAAGCTTTTCTGACAGTTCAAAAGGTTAATCTACTGGTTCTATTAATACAACTCAATATGTGTTCTTTTTTATATATGGAACCAATTTCAACATCTAAATATTTAAATTAGTCATTTAACCTTAGTCAAAGTCGGCTATTACACAATTTTTTTATTTTATTTCTTTTCACGCTTTCAAAGATTCTTTGTGGGGAAAACAAAGTATATACCTGGATTTTCTTACGAATGAACCTTTGAAGCAAGACTTGTAGATTTAGTAACTTTTTTTAGCTGTCAGATGTGTGAATTTGTAACAAAATTGGGGTATAGTTAGGAGTTTTTAATTTGCTGTAGTTGAATGTGGCAACTCTCTTCTATGGGGAAGCAACTTACTTTGAGTATATAGATGGTAAAACTCACTCTGTGAAGATAAATTCACTCTAGGCTGAAGAAGGGTTAAAAAAAATGGTTTCTTCCCTCCGAGATTAATGGAACGCAGGAAAGTATAAAATTAAATCTTCACTATTATTTAACTACTATGCAATAACTTATTTCATAGCACAAAGCCTTAACTTGACTCACACACTTTAGTCTTTTAAATCACTTTTAGGTCCGTTAGCATTTATTGACTGTTAAAAAAAACACTTTTTTCCCCCCTCCCTCTCTTAATCATTATTCGAGCATGCAAACTAAAAACTCAAAAATATTTTTTTAAATGGCATTTTCTTTAGTATTAAACTGTGCCTACATACTTTCTTTATGCACAAATATATCACAGAAAATAGGGCTTCATTTTGATCATAACGTTGCCCTGATGACGCACACATTCACCGCCACTCACTTCACACGCAATGTTTGAATAGTGATTGTTTGGTTTTAAATCCTTAATTGTGTCACAATTCAGCACCCAGAAGAATCTGGACAACCCTGTTGAAGAAATAGCCAGTTACAATTTATAATAATAAGAAAATTGTTCCACAACTCAAACTATATATAAGCCCTATATAAAATAATATAATTTTTTAACATAATTAAAAAATATATAATAGTGTATTTAATATATATACATTTTAGACATTACATTGGTTAAACAATAGTTTCAGTACCAGCATATCACTTTCAATAATTATTTAAATAATCTTGATTATTAATAAACGGTCCGACACCTTAGCTCAGTCAGTAGGGTGTCTGCCTGCTGAGCTAAGGGTCCCGGGTACAATTCCTGGCATGGCTGAAAATGTGGGTTTACCCTCTCACATTAATAAATTGATGGCCAGGGACTGGATGTTATGTCTGTCCTAGTTTTAAATTAGATTATAAGACATATCAATACGATAGGCCTAGCAAGCCGGTAGTGGAAAATAAAATATATGACTTTAATAAAAAAAACTGATCCAGGCCATTGGCTGGAAACAGTAGTGGATGTAAAAAAAAAATTATAAGTAAACAAATAAAAAAATAATGTAATTTGGAATAGAGCAAATCATGGAGTCGCCAAAATGTTTTCATGAATTAAAAAGCCATCTTGTGGTTATTTATTTTCTATAATATGGTATATTAATGTATGTTTTTAAATTAAATATGAAAAATGAAGTTCATCAGAAGAAACACACCCTTCTAAACATGTTTATATTTGCATTTCATCCAGATTTACTTGAGATTAACTGTTGAAAAAACCATCAATAATTAAAAATAAAAGCTTTAGTGGCTGAACAAGCTAAGGTGTTGTTCTATAGTGTTAGACTGATCTGCTGATGACGGGAAGATCAGGGTTCAAAACCTGATCAGGTCTACTGAGAGTGGTTTTCCCTAAATGGTTTCCCACTCTCCTTCCACTCAAATGCAGGTAGTCTTCCTCTAAATTCTACCTTCCTCATCCCTAACGTATTAGCGTAATTAGTACAAAAGTGTAAAATTCGAACTGGTAGCGAAACTTGGTGATAAAAAAAGGTTTTTTCTTATACATATCATGATTCTTTTAGGCATAAACTAGTAGAGTGCGAACTGTACTCACCGAAATGCGAGTAAGTGGACTGGCGGCGAAACGTTTCTTCAGCACCCCGGGTGTCATCAAATGATGTCTGTCCTGACCATGGGGTCTTCTCTGTCCATGGGAGGTGGGGCATCTGGTAGTGTCTTGGTGGTGCCCTGGGTGAGGTAGCCTGCAGTAGCTGGCGTACCTGCTGAAAAAGAAAGGAACCCACAAGGTCAACAACAAACTAGTGTACAATTAGTCTCACCATAACTTGAATTTTGTTGTATTTGGAAGAAGTTAAAGGAAAGATGGATAGAAACTAAAAACATATAAAAGGGAACCAACACAATATGGCTTTTAGAATGACAAGCAGAACACAGTTCACATGTCACAATGCTGCCACTGGACAAAAGAGGTAAGGGCGGCCTCTTGAAGAAAATTGCTTGTTCCCACCTAATCATCACCTGACTTTAGTTTTATTATCTGAACTCATCAGTAGGGAATGTGAAGCGCGCAACTCAATTTCGTCAAAGAGAAAACAATACATAAAGAAGAAAAAGGAAATTGATAAAGAATGATTAAAAACATGCAATAGGAACGAATAACAAAGGACAAGAACTAAAATGTTTAAGAATGCTAGTTTTATAGGGTACTTAATGTGCACTTTCTGTACCAACCGGTTATATCACCACAAAACTTACAGACTGAATTCAATCTAGAACAAACACAACATTCAATCCCCAGTCATTAATTCATCAGGGGAAAAACACATTTCACCAATGATAAATTTTTTGTCCATGGCAGCAATCAAACCCGGGACTCTTGGCTAAGTAGGCAGACACATTACCGAATGAGCTAAGGTGTTGAACTAACATACATTTTAAAATGTTAAGTTACCCGTTAGGTAGCCGGCTCTTGATGAGTTACTAATAAACAGATCGTGGCGCTGGTCTTTGTACTCCGCCCAAACCGATGACTTTTCCAAAATGGCGGTCACTTTATCACCGAGGAGCAAGCTTCGACTCATAGCCTTCAGCGCCTTCACAATCTGCGCCTTTGTCGTGGCGGGGTTCTCCAGAGTTTCTAAGCGTCCCTCTAGAAGTCCCAGGAGATATGGCACCATGTCTGCTTCCAATGCCTTTGGAACACAGTCATTTTAAGAAAATTAAAATCTCTATAGGCCTTAAAAATTATTTGGACTTAAATGGTTTTGCTATCTTTTCAATCTGTCTGACAAGATCACAATTACTGTAGCTGCCTACTATTGAAGGAAAAAATTAGTAGCTGTGTTAACAGAAAGGTTCAATAATATCAATCCCAATTCAATTTTTTTATATATATAAATTTATTTATGTGAGGTATTTAACGTGCAATTTCTAAACCCAGTGAATATATCAGCACATGTGAATTTTACATGAGCAGGAGCGAAAAGACCTACCAATTTTGCCGGTAAAGGTATTTTCACATACCTTCCAGGATTATTTTATAAGAGGTGGTATCAGAAATTTTCAGGACTGATGCTATAAAACTTACTATAAGGCCTAGTGGTTGCCATCACCCTTGAAATAGTCCTCTTCCACACATATACACTGGTCCCTCGTTTCTGTCATTTCTGGAACGCTTCCTGGAAGTCATTTTCTGTAAGAGTGTCTAATACTGCCTGCGATTCTGCCTGAATCTTCTCAATGATGTCAAAGTGGCGGCCCTTCAGCTTGATCGTCATTTTAGGAAATAGAAAAATGTCACAGGAGGCTAAATCAGGGGAGTAGAGAGGTTGGAGGACAAGAGCCATCTTGTTTTTGGCCAAAAACTGCCGGGTGTAAAGGGAAGCATGAGACGGGGCATTGTCGTGGTGCAACAGCCCGTTCTCTTGTCGCCAAAGCTCAGAGCAACATCTTTACACATTTTCACGCAGTTGCGGCAAAAAGCTGCAGTAGAACGTGGAATTGACTGTTTGACCTACTGGTAAAAATTCTTTGTGCACAGTTCTCTTAATGTCAACAAAATTATGAGCATGCTCTTAACATTACTCTTCACCTGTTTGGCCTTTTTTTTTGTCTTGGTGAGTTTGGGTTTTTCCATTGGGTAGTGTGTTGCTTGGAGGGTCATAACCGTAAAACCAGCTCTCATCCCCAGTGATTATCCTGGACAAGAAGGTTGCATCATCGGAAGTGACCTGATGCTCATTGTGGATGTCTATGTGCTGCTGCTTCTGGTCAGCTGTCAGGATTCTGGGCACAAATTTGATGGTGACATGGTGCATGCACAACTCTGAAGTAATTTTTTTTAGCATGTTCCAAAACTAATTCCCATCTCCTCAGCAAGGTCTTAAATGGTCCGTCGTCGATTCTGATGAATGATCTGTTGAAGTTTGGCAACCTAGGCGGGTGTTGTGCAGCTGCTGGGCCTCCCTGTGTGTTTGTCGTCCTTAACGGATGTCCGACAGGCCTTTAACTGGGCATGATATTGAAACACTTGTGTACAGCTCATGATTTCTTCCCCAAACCCTTGTCGAATCATTTTTAAAGTCTCCATCACAATTTTCCCGAGATCCACACAAAATTTGATGCACACATACTGTTCCTTTTTTGGATTCATCGAAAATTACCACAGGCTACGTACACAACTTCCAAGACATGCTAGTGTTGCCATCTAAAGTTGCATAGCACTACTACAACTGCTATCCAGATGGTGGTACCAGTCCGGAATTTTTTTGATACCCCCTCATAGACCACAATCGACAGCTTTACTTATCCTCTGAAGGAGTTGTCTTATTGATTTTTATCACTTAAAAAAATCTGTCGATCCCAGCTGGGTTTGAACTCACAAAAATCGGCTCCTGAGGTGAGCACTTTACCACAAGACCACTAAGGTTGACCAAATTTTGTATATTATTCGATTCAACAGCTCTAATCAAACCAAACTAGAATAAAATCGATGAGGTTTTAGACCATGGAACTCCCATAATGTCTAATCTACATTAATATATTTTTAATAACAATTATTGTGTGGTAAAGTAAAAGCTTATTAATTATTATCATACTGACCAGAAATGAAGTCCCACTTTTTCTCAAAAAAAACTTTAATAAACCTTTGTCTTTGGGTCCAAAGCTAATTTAATGGGCTTTTTTTTAAAAAAATGTATAACACTTTTTATTAAACATAATAATTTGATCATGTTTGGCAAGAATATGAATCGATTCAATAATTATTCCAAATCCATGAATAATATTTGCTTTGATCAAGATCCAATTTGAAATCAAAATACTTGCTTCGTAGATGTCTAGTAGAAATTTATAAAACTACCAAATTTACCCTGAACATACCTTTTTCCTGTTTATGGAATCCAGTATAGATTAAAAAAAAATTCATACACCTACTTAGAAGCCCATCTCATGTGTGATTAATCATGATATTAGATAAAAGATTAGGAGATTTAGGAATGAAGTTATCCGGGAAAGAGGGGGGTACAGGGAGTACATGAGATAGTAGAGGAAGCTAGGATGAGATGGTATGGACAAGTAATGAGGATGGAAAAGGAGAGATTTTCAAAGAGAGCGATGGAGATGAAGTATGTAGGAAAAATACCGCAAGGGAGAGCAAGAAAGAGTTGGGAGGAACATATAACAGCAAGAGTGGAAATAAGAGGAGAATGGAAACAAATGAAGGAATAAGTATGGTTAGATCAAGAGGATTGAAGGAAGCATTTTACTAAAACTGACCTTGCTACAGGTCAGAAATAGTTGAGGATGAAGATGATGATACCTGTTTGATAAGCTGGTCTTGATTGGCTGAAAACAGCCTGTTGAGGGTCTCGCAAGCTACGCCAATCATGTCCTTGCGAGCCTGCATGGCTTTTTTCAAAGGGTTTATGCATTCCGTGTGTCCCATAGCTTGGATACAAACCTTCAACGAGATAACAGATAAATATTACCGGTATATTTCAAATTATTTCTTAATATAGTCAAACTTTGTTTGGATTTGAGTAAAGGACTTAATGAGTTTCAAAAGGGAGTTCTTGACCTTTTTAAGTCCCTTACCTCGCTGGTGGCAAGTTGATGTAGCACCAAGATGGCGGCCTTGGGTACATCACTGTGCTGCTTGCTTGACACCATCTGGCGACAGAGTCGGGGTATGTGCCCCAAAGAGGGCACCTGGTCAGCGAGGGCAGGTTGAGCTTGAAGCAAGCTCACCAAGGCACTAGTAGCTAATTCTAGGAGGTCCACCTTACAGAAAAAAATCAGGGGATCAACAAAAAGAAAAACAAAAATAAGATAATTGATAGAGTATCATGTTCATCTTTGTATCCAATAGTTCTAAACTAGCTATAATGGACCATGGTTTATTTACAAGTGCAGGTGCAGGTGTTTAAAATAGGTAAATTATTACTATTATGTTCCTGATAAAATAAAATAATTCCTAGCACTAAGGATGGGTTTGAGAATATGAGTTAAGGTCAGTCAGTATTTTTGCAATTTTTATAACAAAACTTTTTTTAAGTCAGAATAAATAAAATATTGCTTTAGTAAATAAATAATATATTTAGATAAACTTTATACACATGGTATTGCAGAATTTTAAGTAGACTTTTTCTCTTCAGTCAAAAAGTTCCTGTTTCAAATATACTTAAGCCATGATAAATATTCAGAACGGCTTTGAGATTATCATGTGTAAAAAATTCAACTTAATGTATCTAATCTACAAAAGTGTTTTGCTCTAAAAATTGGAAAAATATGGATCTTAACTCGCGTTCTGTTCTGTCCTAAATTAATGTTAACTGTTCTGGTTTAAGCTAAATTAGTTGTAAGTAGTGTGAAGTACACGTTAAATCACTTACTAATACTATTGTATAAAAGATTGATTTCAATCGCAAACAAGTCTTAACTGGGCACAAACAATCTATTAAGCCTATTTAAATCAAATTATCTGCTTAGTACCTACTTACTCTATGAAATTAGAAACTCAAAAGTTAATTGCTGCACTTATGGGGCATGCCACCTATCTTGAGCCAGTCCTATCCAGTCTACCTCATTAAACCCCATCCCTATCTTGAGCTAGTTCTTATACAGTCCACCTCATTACACCCAATTTATTTCAGGTCCATTCTAATGTTATTCTCCCATCTGTGTCTAGGTCTTCCAAATGGTCTCATAACATTAGGTTTGCCAGTCAATACCCTGAACATAGTTCTAGAATCTTCCATTTGCACTGCATGTCCTTCCCACCGTAATCTATGAGACTTTATTACCCTAACAATGTTTGATGATAAGTACAGGGTATGCAACTCATTATTATGTAACATTCTCCACACTTCACTATCTTAATCAAATTTTAGGACCAAATATTTTCTTAAGTACTTTGTTTGTGAATCTTTTAATATGTTTAGTTAAAAATAAATTAATTCACAAACAAACGATCAAAAATGAACATAAAGTCGGTATTTGTGAAGTATAAAGTTTGTTGCTTACGTCAGGCTTGTCCTTGCTCATGAGGTTCAGGCAAGTATCCAACAGTTCCGAGAGGAACTCCTTGGGTCGACGCAGTACCCACCCTGGGTTGGCGACAAATAGTCTGAGGTACACTCCACCCACCACCAGCTCCCCTGGCGCACCGCACTTGGCCAACACGTTGTCGTCCGGCGGGCGCCATATCATCTGCGGGTTCTGTCTTTGCGCCATGTAATGTCTGTGAGGTAACAAAAGGTTTGTTTTATTTGTGTGTGATAGTGCCAGTAAAAGTTATCAGAGATTATACTATTCAATAGGAATGTGAAAAACTTTGAAACTTCGACTGGGCTTTGAAAAAAGTCTAACTTTATTTCACTTAAAAAAATCAGCTTTACCATTACAAAGCTTCGCTTGGATAAAATACTCAATTATTTAGGTCCAATTGCCATAACTAACTAAAAACTAATATGCATATTTAAAAAAAATCTTAAGTACTTGAATTTAATTTGTGATAAAACATTATTTAACAACCCACTTTAGTGGCTGCATGGTCTAAGGTGTCACTCTCACACTAGACTAGACTTTAAAAGAATGAGATTTGGGTTCGAATCCTGATAAAATGTACTGAGGGCGTCTTTGCCTTAATGGAATTCTACTCTCTCCACTCAAATGGGGATAAAATTAATTTAAATTCTACCTTCCTCATCTCTAAATCATTAGTGTAATTAATACACATGTATATAACCAGAACAGGTGGTAAGACAGTGTTAGTAAAGTGTTTTTTTTATCAGAATAGAATGAAATATTACAAACAATTATGCAACAAAACGGTTTCTGAATAATTGTTGAGCATAAAATTTATATAAATAAGCACGATATAGGATTTTTTAAAGAATAAAACAAATTAAAAATATTCGATTCGGCTTTGAGAATATGTAATATATTTGATTAAAATTGAATTAGTGAACTTCGCAGAGCCCTACTTTTTTTATAAGAAAATATATGATGAACAGTTTTTAATAGGGCTCTCAAACTGGATTCCTCGATCCTTACTGGTATCGAAAAAATTGATAATAATATTACGATTCTCGCTATTTGATTCTTAATTCTCTATAAAACTGGTAAATAAACAAAACAGCAACATTCAAAATGGGTAATAATCGATTATCACTCACATTAATTTAGTTGCTGTATTACTTAAATAACGGCAAATTGTAAATATACCGTAATGGCCTGAATATGCTACGATCCCAAATATAATATGACCCTAACATTTTGAGGTGTTCTACATGAAAAATAAATCACCTCGAATAAAATACGAGCTGACATTATGACAATATCATGACTAACAACTTTGACACACTTTTTTTTAAGTAAAAGTTACGTGAGATTGTCAGAATATATTAATCGATTCTAAACAAACAAATGATATATAATATCTATATGTATCATTAATTGATATATCACAAGGTGTATATCGAAAGCTACAATATTCCTATCAAATTAAAATGGCTGCTATCCTGTGATTATATTCTTGGTCGCTTTTCAATTCTTAATGTTTTATTTGGCGCTTTGAATAAGACAAGTTTAATAAAAATAGAACAAAAATCGACGTAGTTAATAAAAATGGAGCAAAAAAGCAATATTTATTTTAATTCAATAGATTATCGATATATTGTTGCAAAAACTTCATTATTAAGGCGAGCTAATATATGTAGGATCAGTTATGGTGGATGACTTGAAATTTTTGTAATGTGTGAAATGTGTCCTTTCCATTTTAAAATTCGCAATTTATTGAATTAATTTCGAGTTTATTTTAAGCTTTAGTTTTGAAGGCTTTTATAGTGTGTTTAGTAAATATCTATAAGATTGTGAGATTAAAGTTTCAAACAATCATGTGTTATAATGGTAGAGTCAAAGTTTCGTATTGAGGCGAGAGTAGGGTATCAGGATAATAAAAATAATAAAAATAATAAAAATAATAATAAAAATATTAAAAAAATAAATAATAATAATAATAATAAAAAAATAATAATAATAAAAATAATAATAAAAATAATAATAATAATAAAAACAATAAAAATAATAATAAAAATAAAAATAATAATAATAATAATAATAATAATAATAATAATAATAATAATATTTAGCACTGCATCTTTCTACCTGTTCGGTTTATACGCTTTTCTATACAATAATGATTGGAAAAAGAAAATGTTCAGGAATCGGTATTGAAGAATCGAGGCTGAACTTTAGAATCGGACTTGAGTAAAACAGGTATTGTGATATCTCTAGTTTTTAAAATAAGCCCTTTTGATTTCACTTTGACTTGGTTTCCAAAGTAAAACTAAGAATTTAACGATTTAGGAAGCTTCGCCAAAAAAATTTATTCAAAGCTAAAACATGCAGTTATGTTTATTAATTTTAATTTTATCATTTACATCACAAATTAGTGTTAGAGTTAAATTAAAAAAAAATTAATACATTTGGTGAAAATGAGTGTTTATCATAATTTTATTATATGAATTAGTTTGGAAAACTGCATTTTGTAAATAATAATAAATACGGTATCTAAATTTACATAGTTATGCAAAGTATAAAATACATTTATTTAATATTATTATTATATTTTAATATATGAACTTTAATTCATCTTTAAGAATATCTCATATTATTCAATTTCACTTGGCTTTGATTTGAAAATGTGGACTTTGCACACCCCTAAAAAGATCCCTGTGCAAACTAAATCAGATTTATCATCCAAGTTGAATGTAATTGTACAAACTTTCTTTTAATCATGCAAAATGACATGAGGGATCTATTCACTATGAAATAATCTTAACTGTAATTAAATAATAACTAAATTTGGTGAATTTAAATATAATTGAATCCTGGCCTCTTGAACCAAAGCCTGGCAGACATTGATATAACCAGATTCATTCACAACTTTGCTTGTCTTAAAGATTAACATGCAAATTATCATAGAAAAAATAATTTTAATAAAATAAAGAATCTAAACTCCACATATAAAATATATCATGTTTTGTTAACAAAGCAAATATATAAAAGTAATACTAACTCTAATTTAAGAAGGCACTTTTTATTTTGAGCTTTCTATAATATGTTTATTCTTATAGCAATGATTAAAACATATTTTGATATTAAAAAGTATTTAGTTACCAGAAGAAGTGTACAAAGCTTCGAAAACCTCAAATTTGCCCCAAAAAATAATTTTCTAAAATAACATAAATTAGTATTAATTGAAATGTGTTGTAATATTAACATATTTATGAATTATTTTGGAAAACATATGTTTATTTTTGCAATAAATACTTTTTTTAAGGGTGAGATCCTCAACAAATTTTGAATTGAATTGTAATTTGTTTTATAGCTTTGATTTACCTCATTGGTGGTTCAGACCCAATATAATTATAATAAAAAAAATTAAAAAAAAAGAAGACCCCAGACCATTAGGTTAACATTTAACTGAATTTATGAATGTTATAATAGATTATAGCAAAAAATGTTAATATAATAATGTATATTTTCTATCATTCTATTATATTTATAGTACTTCTTTTGTTAATTTTTTCCAAGATTTTAATCCAAATTAAAGATTCATGAATCAAATAATGATTTGAATTCGTAAAATAGTAGATTTGACTCAACTTTATAATTTTTTTATACACATTTTTTAAACATAAAACAATTTTACTAAAACCTTTGATATGGCTTAAGAAATATTTAATATGCTCTATTTGACTTTGTACAAATCAAAAAAGAGGAGTTCACACTCTGCTATAGTACATTCATGACCTTTGTTTACTTGGATGACAGCTAAAATGCTACTAAAAATAGTCCCTAATGTATCCTTAGACCAACATAGCTTCAAAATGGCGACAAACGAATGTGATTGAACATGACGGAAACAATTTATTTACAATGATGGATAAAAATATTTCATTCAATTAATATTTTAAAATACGATAAAATGATCATAAAATAATTTATTATAAATAGAAAAAAGAAAAGGAATTTTCTTTTTTCCAAGTAAATATGATGCCTGTATTAAAAGGTATTAATGTCTGCACTATATTACACTTATAGATAACATTCCAAATTGAAGAATAAGTACTTTTAATTATGTTTTAAATAGTGTTTCGGATTGGGTAAAAACGTGCTGGCTAGCCCTCCTAATTTAAACCAGGATTGGGTAAATGAAATGATTATTTTAATGTAAAATATAACATATGATTAAAAAACTTAACATTTATAACAAAACAGTACCTCTTACAAGTGTTGGCAACCCTTAACCTAAACATGATTTTTAGAACTGTCATTCTTGTAAAAACCTATCATGAACAAACTCAAGTCACTAGTTTTATATATTAAAAAAATATCATAAAGGGACAAGGACATAATGAAAAGGTTTTATTATTGAAAGAGGGAAGTACATTAAAAGTTAATGAGAATCAAATAAAAATATATTTCAAACTGTGCTCACTCCTCTCTAAGATGAGTGATGGCACTGGAGACTCGCTCGCGAGCGTCGTTGTCCCAGATCAGTTCCGGGTTCTCGTGAGTTCCCTCAAACATGTGCACACAGATCTGTGGGGAGTCCCTCATGGCATCAGCGAAGGCGGCAGGCAAGAAGCGGCCGAGAGCCAAACGCACCTTGGGGCCCACCAACTTATCGGCCCCCATGCGGGCTAGCAGCTCCGCAGTCTTTTCTCTCACAGCAGGTGCACTCGAGTTGCAGAACAGGTCCAGCAAGTATATCAAAGCTCCTAAAGTCGACAAAACAGCATCAAGAGAGAGGGGACAGGTATTAGAGGTTAGTGAAGATTTGACTTGGCTTCAAATAATTGTCAGCTTTGACTTTGTATCAAATAATCAGCTTCAGCTTTGTACCAAATATTCACCAGCTTAGACTTTACTAGAATATTTAACAACTTTTAAGTTTTATCATATATATATCTATCAGCTTTGACTTTACTAGCATATTTATCATCTTCGACTTTGTATCAAATATTCATCAACTTCAACTTTACTAGATTATTTATCAGCTTCAACTTTGTATTAAATATTTGTCAGCTTCGATTTTGCTTATATTGACATTTGTCATTTGCAATAAAATATTTTCCAAACAACATTTCTTACCTAGAGCTATATATATAAATATGCAAATACAATACTTATTTCCAACATTAAACGTTAAAAAATTATTCAAGCTTTGACTCTGCTTTGTGAAGATTTAATAAAATTTGATTCGGCTTTGAAACAAAAGTGTAGTACACTCCTTACAGATATCAGGAGCTTGAGAACCAAAATAATCCATGTCTCCAAAATTATGTTGTGACCAGTGACACACCCAGAGATTTGATTTTGGAATGGACATAAAATCAGGTTGTATGAAATAGGTGGTGGGGGAGAGGGGGATGTCAGGGTGAACAACTCCCTAACTGTCAGGAAACAATAAAATGTATGGATATTAAATGCCTCTGGAATCTATTTGGAAGTTTTGTCATCATAGCTGAGGGGATAGTAAAAAAAAAATGTAAATGGCACCACAAAGCCTACAATGTATGCTATTATTTCTGTAGTACTTTAAATGTGTGTAACGGTATAGTTAAAAAAAATAACAAGTGGTTTTAAAATGTATCCTTTACCTTTGACTCATCTCCAGTGCTCTATATTTTAGTTATACCTTGTATAATTTAAGATCTTAATTATATTATTTGTGGTCCTGGGAGGGGCAAATGCCCCAGTTGCATCCCTCTTGGTGTGCCATTGAGTTTGACATTGCAATAAAAAAAGATAGTAATCAATTAATTTCACTTGCTGAACCCAACAAATCACTGTTGATATACAGAGCACAATAAGTCATGTGCCTCCCAACTTGTCTCTATACAAGACGTGGTAAAATAACCCCCTCTCTATCCCAGCCATCAAGTTTGCTAAATATCAAAGAATAAAACTATCTACAAAAGAGATTAACAGTTCTGAGTCAGAAGTAACTTCTAGAACACAAGCCGCACCTCCACAAGCTCCTTGTTTTTTGTTTCCTTGAGCACTATATTTTGTTTCCCTCTGGAAACTAAGAAACTAAACTTTTGNGGGGGGGGGGGGGGGGGGGGGGGGGGGGGGGGGGGGGGGGGGGGGGGGGGGGGGGGTCAATCCCGCCCAATCCGCAGGAATAGATAAATTCCCGACCTTTCCCGAGAGTTCGAGATCCCGTCCATCCCTAGTATATGTACCTATTTAATACTGTAAAATAGCTTTTGAATATTTTTTAGCTTATTTTAATTTTATTTAGTTCTTTACTTATGTTAGTTTTGTATTTATTATTTGTTCTTTGGATGTTTCCTGCCATTTTTTAGGATTTCCCTTCTTTTTGGAAGGTGAAAAGGAGGTTTAGTAATAATTTTTTGATCGATGGAACACATGCCAGCATAATGTCATATTCATTTGTCATATCTGCCACAATGGCTACCTCAAGTGCTACACCGTTCACTCTTGTTTCCTATTTCTTCCCACTCATACCCAAGTTAGGCCTCCATTGACAGTGAATTTTAAATAGGACAAGGTAAGCTATACAGTCCATTACAAATTGTTTTTCTGTCTTTTCACATCACTTCATAACTGGAACAAGAATCTATACTCAAGCGCTTTCCAAAAAGCTTTTTTTTAACACCGCATCTTACTACCTGTTCAGGTTATGAACATAAGTACTAATTTCACTAATAAATTAGGGATGAGGAAGGTTGAGTTTAGAGGAAGTTTACCCACATTTGTGTGGAGGAACTGTGAAAAATCATCCTCAGTATACCCGAGCGAGATTCAAACCCTGATCTCCATCTCATCCGAAAAGCATGATTGAGCTTGACAACTCTAAATGAAAACACATGAGCTCATAGATCCCAAGTGTACATGGTGCAAACCTTTAGCAAGAGCCTCCTTGACTATTTTGGTGGTAGACATAAGCGCGTACAGGATGTCCAGGATGGTGACTTGGTGGTCTGGCAATGTGTAAAGAACCACCACAAGATGCACCAAAATATCCGAGGCTGCAATGTCATTGACGCACTCATGGTTCCTAGTCACAGTGGCGATTACTTCTAGGGCCCCTCGCTGGACATCCTTGCAGCTCTCGGCACTCAGGAGGGCAAATAGAAGCCGGAAATGGCCGATGCACTGCATCTCCACACCTGAAAGAGCAAAGAGAAGAGCTAAGTATGGATTTGATCTTCGAATGCCTCGAAACATTAAGGATATGAGAGTATATGAGTTTGAGTCTAGCTTTATTAGTTGTTAAAACTTTACTAGATATTTCAATGTTTCATTATTTTGATTCAATTTAAGATTTTAATTCATTTTGTAATTAAATTGACGTGTACAGCTATATTAAACTTATATGAAAATCCAAATCCTTGAAAACCTAGCCTTTTTCACAACAAAAGATCAGCTTAAAATATATATTTATGTTTAGGGTTCTTATACAGTGGAATTACCACTTCTTTGGTTTTACATGACAGCTTGCAGAAACTAGCAGATGGTATCAGTAATGCCAACATTGTCTGAAAGTAACTTTTGTCAATATATTTGGAAATAATAATTATTTACTAATTACTACTATTATTATCACTAAAAATATTATCAATCACGTTTAACAATACTTCCCCAAAGATTACAGTATAATTTTATTTTCCATAATCAAATTTAAGAAAAAAAAGTTAAGTAATTTCATTCTAGTTTTTCTTTTAACTCTTGTGGCAATTACAAGTTAGATAGAGCGTGAAATTTTACATTTAATGATATTATATTCAGTTATTAATATTTGTATAACTAACCTCGCATATCTTTAACATACATAAATGGTTTGTGATAATAAAGAGGAAAAAACATACAAAATATTTGTGAAATAATAAATAGTTTAAATTTTGTAAACACAAGTAATAATACAACTCTCCGTCTAAATTAGACTGTCAGAAGTGACAGCTGCTAAACACATGTTTTTGCATATCATATGGTTCGGCGTAGGAATACATAATTTGGTCTAGTAACTTTTCAGAGCTGTCAGTCAGCACCAAAGAACCCATTTAGGAGGTGTGTGTGTGTGTGTGTGTGTGTGTATATATATAACAGTATATATATATAACAGTATATATATATATATATATATATATATAACAGTAATTCAAGTTGAAATATTTGCTGTACAAATATAGAAATTTTCTAAAACATACTTTCATCCAAATTATAATCATATTTAATAAAGTGAGTAATAACTTTCACATCCTTAATTATGATTTAGCCAATAACAGAGATTTAATATCAAGATTTCATTTAAAAGGAGAAACAGGATTAGGACTAGTGTTATCCGGGAAATAGTGGGGGTAGGAGATAGTATAGGAAGCAAGGGTGAGATGGTATGGTCGTGTAATGAGTGTGTAAAAAGAAAGAATTTCAAGGAAAGTGATGGGGATCAAGTATGTAGAAAAAACCCGCAAAGGAGAGCAAGAAAAAGATGGGAGGAGCAGATAAACAGTGTGCAGGTGAGCGGAGAGGAATAGAACAGATAAAAGAAGGAAAAATGGTGGAAGGATAGAGGAAGATGGAGGCATTTTAATAAACTGACCCAACAATATGCTGGAAACGGATGATGATGATTTAAGAGTATTAATAATTATACCTTAGAAGGCACAGAAGTGTAAGGGCAAAGCTATCCAACATGAGCCCCTTGAACAAAATTAAAACAAGTGATCACTTGTTTCATCAATCCTTGTCCCGGGAGTTTGGCGTACCTGCGTTGTTCTTGATGACGTTGCGGAGAGCTTCCAGACACATGACTATGTTCTGCAGTTGTTTGTTGTCAGCTGTGGACAGTGTGACACTGCTCATACCGCTCAACAGCTCTGACTGAGAGGCAAGGAACTCCAGAAGGTCAATGGTGAAACCTTTGGCATTCTGGAACACACACAAGTTTAAAAAAAAAAAAGTATGATGCACCACACATATGTTATCTCTATTTTATATTAAAATAGAAACATTTACTCTGAAAGCATAACATTTTCTAAGTGAGATAATATACAGTGTTGAAGAAACACTCTACCAAAGAGTATCAATGAAATAATATATACTGCTACACAAACAATGGGAAAAGAGGAACATCTCTTTCCACTAAAGTGTATATGTAACAATCAACTTCACATCCAAAGATATACATTTAAAATGAAAGATTTTTATTTTTAATATCATATTTCTAAGGAAAACTTCTTTTCGCTTCATGAGGTAATAGTATTATATTTGGAAAAAGGTATAGGAAAGGTGGATAGAAACTATAAAAAGAACGAACACAATATGGCGTTTACAGTCAAAAGAAGAACATAGTTCACAATATGGCGTTTACAGTCAAAAGAAGAACATAGTTCACACTTTACATTTCTGCCATCGGAGAAAGAGGTAATGGTTGCCTCTTAAAGAAAATCGATCATTACCATCAAATCCCCCAACCTAGGTTTCATTCTATCAAAACTCATCAGACAAGAGTGTCAAAGCCGCAGACGGAAATGTGAAACCCGTAATGCAACTTTCCAAAGGAGGAAACCAAAAGACACACCACCTTTCATGTACCTTTATCCAAATATAATATAATTACCTCATAAAGCGAAAAGCTTTTCTTATAGAGATATAGACATCGAAATAATGTAGTATTGTTCTTAATATCTCTTGATTTTCAATGACTCAATTTTTAGCTCACAAAAACCAGGAGTCACATCTTTAACAGTATTTTTCTGTGTAAATACTCACCTCGATCGGGTAAGCAGGCTGCTCGTTATAAATACGAACAAAGATCCCACCTACGATAAGTTCTTTGGAATGTATGGAGTAGACAAAGTCAGTGCCATAAGTGGGATCTGTCTCCCCAAACAACTTGTCGTGACGCTGTTGTTCCAAGTACTCGCTCAACTCAGCCCTCGTACTGTTGTCCCACAGTAGGTATGGAGTCTCACAGTTGCTGTTTAGGATCTTCAAGATCTGAGGATAAGAAGTTAATTTAAGTATGTGTGATAAAAGTAAGGCTGGGCCGATGCTGATTGACAATTCGCTCATCAGTCCTAATCATTAGGTGAATATGGGACTATCAGTAAGCTGACAATCAGCATTTTGAAACTGATTATTTTCACAGATACTGCCTTAAAATATGAGTGAAGAATGACCTTAGGCACGGGACGACTCTCGGATAGCTCGTTGGTTAGAGCGTTGGCCTACTGAACTAAAGGTCTTGGGTTTGATTTCCGTGTCTAGGTGTCATTTTTCAATTTAAATTATTATTATTATTATTAGCACCGCGTCTTACTATTCAATTTAAAGAATACCGATTATTTCGCCTATCTTTTGAACTGTGTATGTGAGGAGAAGTAATATTGTCAAGTGCCCTGGAAGTGTAAGGAAGTGCTGCATAGAGTGTACTTTGTAACCATAGTCACACATGCAGCAGAAACATGGTCATTGAATGAAAGCGAGACTAGGAAAGTGGAAGTCATGGGAATGAAGTTTGTGAGAAGCGTGTTAGCTGTCACGAGAAGAAACAAGATTAGAAATGAAGTTATCCGAGAAAGAGTGGGGGTACAGGGAGTACATAAGATAATAGAGGAAGCCAGACTGAAATGGTATGCACCTGTGTTGAGGATGTTAGAGCACATGATAAAGTAGAGGAAACAAAGACTGAGATAGTATGGACATGAAATGAGGATGGGAAAGGAAAAAATACCAAGGAGAACAATTGAGTGTAAGTTTGGAAGGAAAATACTTCAAGGGAAACCGTGAGAGAGATAAGAGAAGTAGACAACTGTGCAACTGAGGGAAGAATGGAAGTAAATAAAAGAATAATAATTAAAGAAGCGGATGCATGCATTTTACTAAATCAACCCAGCCAAAGATGGAAATAGTTTATAATTATATTAAATACCTAATTAAATAAAGATGGTTCTGCTCATGATTATTCTGGTATGAACCTACCTCCTCAGGTTTGTCCAAACTCAGCTGTCGGGCCAAGTAAGGCGTGAGGAGACTATTGAGTGCGTCTTGAGCCACGGGGTTGTTGGGAGACTCGAGGTCGCCTGTTAGGTAGCCCCCTAGTCGACCACACGCCCTCACTGCCAGCTTCGCCAGCCTGTTGGCTACTTCCTGAAACAAACACAACCGCACAAACTTGGAATAAATAATAAAAAAATATGTCTTAGTTTAAAAAAAAAGTCCTAGTTACTTGAATGAATGCTTGGAATTTTAAACTCAAATTCCTCAAGATGTGCTATTAAAAGAAAATTCTTTTGAACAACGGCATAACCAAATAGAAAAACTGTGCAAATACATTGTTTGACCTAGGTTGAAAGAACATCCCTATAAAATTTGGTTAAGATTGGTCCGCACAATTGGCATTTATTAGGGAATCAACATACAGATTTTTGAGCAGCCACCCACTTGAAACAAATAATCAGATAGAAAAACATGTTGTTTGGCCTATATTAAAAAAATGTCCCTGCTAAATTTAGTTAAAATTGGTCAGAGCATTTCGCAGTAGTTGCAGAATAAACATACAAAGACACACAGACAAAATGACAACTAGTGAAGTTAAACAGGACCTTGCTAAGCTTGGTCAACAAAATTTATGGATGCCCATTTACAGAGTCATTATGTTTGTTCTGTTTTGCTATCACCTGCTGGTTGGCGTCCTCGCTCCTTTGAACCCCTCCCTCCTCCAAGGTGAAGTCATAGCTGAACATGAACAGCAGGAGGTGCCATAAGCAGCCAGCTTGCAGCAGCTGCATCTGTAGGATACTGTCTACAGCTAAAGAGCTTACACACTCTGTCGCCACCAAGCACAGTCGTGTCAAGTGCTGAAACAATACAGAGCACTCCAAAATATGAGTAAATTGTTTTTATCAAAAACATTATAATGAAGAAGGATAAAAGCAGGAATATATGCTTGTGAAATAGAATGTCTAAGAAGTACTAATAGGAGTGACAAGAATGGATAGGATCAGAAATGAGAGGGTGAGAGGAATAGTTAAGGAGCCAGGACAGGATAGAGAAGTAAAGACTCAGGTAGTACAAGCGTGTGAAGAGAATGGAGGAGATGATACCAAAGAAGATGTTGGATATTTAAGTGGAAGGGTAGGAGGGTAAGAGGAAGACGATGGGACAGGTAGCTGAAGGAAGTGCAGAGAAGTGTGGAGGAGGAGGAGTGATGGGTAGAAAGGAGACGTAGAAGCTTATATTCTAAACAGACCCAGCCAGTGACTATAAAATGGTGATGTGACGAAGGTTTGAGACCTAAACACCTAAAAGAAAGATGTGGGCCTTATATAAAGTTCACAGTTAAAAGCCCTTCTTAGACAGAAGAGAGCTGAACTCTAACTGAACTGGACTTTTGCTAAAGATCATCGTCGCTGCCTTCACTAAACTGATTATAGCCTTGCTGTCACCTTGAAGTAAAGGATGTGACAAAGGTCCTTGACGAGTTGAGGCATCTCCACCATCTTGTCACGACATCCTTGGAACTGGGCCGCCACGCTGTAGCATCGAGTCACATGCATGCAAACCTGAACGCCCACCTCAATGGGTTTGGAAGATGCGCTCAGAACAGACACACATCTTGAGTAGGCATCCAAAAGAACCTGGTCATAGCACAATAATATCGTTAGTCATTATCTATTACAGAAAAAAATCAAAATTTCCTACTATAGAAACCAAAAGAAAAAAGACGATGTTACATTTATTCAATGGATTCTTCCCACATTTTTACCTCTTACCATGGATGGGCATTCTTAACTCAATTTTCACTTATTAGATCATTTTTCCTTTTTATTTTTTTCACTATGGCTTATTTTTTTTAGCACTTCATCTTACCTAGGTTATACACACACATACTAATTACGTTAATGAGCTAAGGGCGAGGAAGTTTAAATTTAAGAGGACCTATACTCTTATTTGTGAGAAGATACGAGTGGAAAACCATTTAGGAAAAACCACTCTCAGAACACCCGACCATGATTCAAGCCTCGATTTCCCTGTATTAGGCAGTCTAGTTTGTTGTGATAGTAATGTCTAAAACCATGTGGCCACTGAAGCTGGTTATTGCATAGTTAAAGCTTATAAAAGCAGGGTTGAAAATAACCAGAGTTAGCCAAATCAGTTGGGTTATACTGGGTTTTATTCGTTTTTTTGTGGTTTAATTAAAGATATGTTTGTTATCTGACTAAACCAATAATTCAGATATATTATTATTATTATTATTATTAATAGCACCGCGTCTTACTACCCATTCGGGTTATACACACTTACGCTAATGTGTAATGGTAGGGTGATTGTGAGATGAAATGAAGGACCTACAGTTTAACGTGGAATCCGAACCACGGTGGCGGCCTGGCATTCCACACATTCACAAGATGTCTTGTCAGAGGTGAAGGAAGTGTTTGGTAATCAGATAAATCTTTGCCGGGACTAAAGAGTGAACCCCGTCCGCCAGCACAGAAGTCTGACACCTTACCCCTAGACCACCAGGTCACCCTTCAGATATATTAATTATTCGAGATCCAGAGAAACATTTTATTTTTAATATAGTTAGGAAAAGAGTAATAAGAGACATAATAAAGGAAAACAATAATGCAATAATGTAATTCTTGCCAACAATACGGTTTAAGCTAGCAGGTTGAAAAAAAAAATTGTGTAGAAGGAATAGAAAGATGTGGAAGTGGGAGGGGAGACCATGCAACAAATAAACTGGCCAGCCAGCTGCAGAATTGATTTGTTGCTTTCTTTAGTTAAAGATAAAAGGCAAGATCTTTCGTTATCTCATTTGCTTTTTTGACCAAGTATTATTTCTAGGGCCTAGAATTAATACGATGTAGGTACCTTAAAATTAGATTATCCCAAGTAAGTTGCTAGTTGAACATATTTTGTTCAACCAATTAAAACATACTTTATAGCTTAGTCTATTGTATAAAATCTGTAATTTCAAAACTTGTGTATACCATATACAAATCAATGTATTATTAATGGGCTTGAACCAAAAGCTTTTTAAAAGAACTACTAACCATTTCCAAAAAATTATTAGACAATTCCTTTGTAAGGAAAATAAAAAAAGTTTTTTTTTTGGGCTGTGTAAAATTATAACAACCCGTTTATAAAATGACATATGAGTAATTATAAGTTCACTACAAGTGTCGTGCTAAACAAAAACATGCTTTAGCTTGTGTTAAGCAAGTGAAGAAAAAGTAATAATTTGTAAAGCAAATTACATCTAGTCCCTTCTCCCTCCGCAATTCCTCGGCATTGAGAGCGGAGCAGTGCACCGTGTGGTATGCAAGCTCACTGGCAGCTGCCAAGAGAGGCGCAGACTTGGAGAAAAGCTGGTCATCCTCCGTCTCCAACTGGATAGTCTTTATCAACTGTGGGTAGCCGGCGTACTTGTATGGCTGAAGTTCTGAATACACAAGAGGGAATCATGAACAATAAGTGAATACGATAACCAAATTTCACTGGTATTAATTACACTGTTCTTTGTGATAGAATATAGAAAACCGCATCACCATATGATGTCTGGTTTAAGCTGTATTACCTACCTAAGGTGTTATCGTGGATTGAGACGGGCTCTTAAGATGTCTGGTTCAAGCTGTATTACCTACCTAGATTAGATATTATCTGTGGGGTGAGACAAACTATTAAGACGTCTGGTTTGAAGTGTATTACTTACCTAAGTTAGGTGTTTTTCGTGGTGTGAGACAGGATCTTAGGATGGATATCTTATGCCATCAATAATGGCATGACATCTTTCTATAATGACTAGGAGCACAGAGGAACCAATAAATCACCACCTCCACCATCACATACCCCTGTAAGATGATCTACCTCAACTCACCTTCCGAGTAACGATGAAACAGAATGCTTTGTGTCCTTAGAATAAGGACAATGTTGTCAGGGTTC
The DNA here is from genome assembly GCA_902151445.1 of Timema monikensis. NCBI lineage: Eukaryota > Metazoa > Arthropoda > Insecta > Phasmatodea > Timematidae > Timema > Timema monikensis. The sequence goes on along the minus strand of CABFVZ010000550.1, from coordinate 279,134 downwards.
GGACCTTGACTGGTCCATAAATTTCGGCTACAAAGAAATTCGTAAGCGTGACTCACTTTCTCAAACTTTTCCTGTAAAAACATCAAAATAAGTATGACAACAGTTATTTAAGATTTTCTTTATCATTGTTATTATTTTAATAAAAAAATATGTATAGAGAAGGATGTAGAAGGGGGTCGGAAATGGGGAAGTGACGGAAGGAGGGAATGTGGCCGAAATGAGATCTACCCACCCTTCCTTCAGGGTTCTTGTCTGGGTGGAACTGCTGGGCGAGGCGATAGTAAGCCTTTCTGACTGTCGCTTCCTCGTGCTGCATCCCGCGACGTAGGTTCAGGTCTTCATAGGCATCGTCTATCGACATAGCCGGGGGCTTCTTCTCTACTTCCTTCGTCCACGCATCAAGCACATCCTTCAGCAGCTTCACCTGAGAGTTTTTTTTATTTGAGGTATTTAATGTGCACTTTTTGAACAGATTTATTTCATCAAACACAATTTTTAAACTAACTTAAGTCTAGAACACACACATCAACCAATTCATCAGTGTAAAAGGGGAGACACCGATTTACACGACCACGATAAATTTTTCGGCCATGCTGGGAATCAATACTGGGATTCTTAGTTCAAAAGACAACAAACAAGCTACCAACTAAACCAAGGCACCTGACCACCTGGGAAATAGAACCATCTTATTTAGACATCCAACATTTCACAATATATTCACAAATACACAAAATGATTTATTTCTAGACAAGATAAAAACAGTTAAATTTGATTGAAAAACTCTTTGTCTTTGATAGTTCAAAATTTTCAATTTTGAATCAAATCCAAATCTTTGCTTGGTATCTTAAAAAGAGCAAATAAATTATTTAAAAATGAATTTTTTTCGAATCAAATATTTATAATGGAACGTTATAGAATTAAATATTTATAATGGAATGTTATAGAATCAAAATCTTATATTAGGAAAGATTATAAAATTTAAAAATAAAGTTCAAAACGTTGTTTGAATCAGTGGTTTCCAACATTATACAAGGTTTAGACCCCCAACAATGATAGCTTATGAGTGTTCATAAACTAGATTTTAAATTAATATTTTCCCCGAATCTTACTACTCATCCAGGGTACTTATACTTAATTACACTTGTGGGGTATGCAGAATTTACAAGAAATGCACTTTTATTTGCATTGAGGGAGAAGGGGGAAGGGGGAAATTGTTTAGAAAAAAATCACCTCCCCCCTTTCAGTCAGAATTTGAATCCTGGGCTTCTTACCGACAAACTAAACAAGTGTGAAGTTAAGCCTGCATTATTAATTTAGTTATTATAAATAAGCTTACATAATGATTATACAAATGAGACTAAAATGTCTTAAAAGAGAATCAATGAGCCCAGTGGGTATTTTGGAAACTATGCTAGAAGTGCTACTTGTCTAAACATGAGACTTACTAAAGAAAACTGCAAGTCAGCGAGCAACTGTTTCAAGAGTTGAGAAACCAAAATAAACCTAAACAGTAACTTACAGTTTTGACCAATTTATCTGCTCACATTTATATTTGAATTTTTCCCCTTCCTACAAACATTATGATCACTTTAAAATGTAAACACTAAATTATAACCTCATCAAGCATTGCAGTCCCACCCGAAACATGCCGCAACCCCCAGGTTGGAAACCACTGGTTTACATATTGAATGATTTATTGAAACATTAAATGATTCTAAATTTTGACGTTTAGATTTGAATTGTGAGCCAATACCAATCTTGGTTGAATTTAGATTTGAATCTGAAATTCCAAAGCTCCCCCAAGGCTTAAAAAACTATTATAAAGAAGAGAAAAGTTATACTAAAAGTGAGTTTTATAAATGAGGTATAAAATCAATCTCCCAGTAGGGTTAAAAAGAAGAAATGTTCCATTCTGTTTCAAGATAGTAAGAAAACGCTAGTCTTCACATTAAACCTTTCAACATAAACACTAAAAGTGTAGCACACATTTTAACTAAGATAAATCAATATTTTAGGAAATATATCAGTGTAAAAAGAGAATGGAAACATCTTTATGGAATAAAACCCCTTTGAATTTAAATGGTCGGGGGTTGAAATCTGGCCTACTAAATTATGCTCAGTATACAATTAGTTGCACCTGCATTTCAAATGCAGCACTCATAAAACCCACAAACAAGATGTGCTGTTTTTGTTTGTTTAGTGTTTAAACAAAGACTGTCTACAGTAAAATATTGATAGACATAGTTTAAACAAATATGACTGCATCATCAAGGTTATATTAAAGTTTACAAACATAACTTATATAGAATCGAATTATTATATAAAAAAGTTGTTGAATTATTAAACTTATTAAATAATTTAAAATCCAATATATTTTACACGTATATTCACACACTTTTAGCTGACCAAATATCTAATTAGGTTAGTTGAATACAGTAATGCACATATATTTGTTTATGATCAAGCTGAGCGCAAGCCAACAACTACAAGAGATGGGCAATGTTCCATCCCCTCCCAACAAGCGATTCAGACAATTCTGACAAGCAAATGCACTGGGTGAGCTATTTAGGACAGAAAATATTACCATTCAGTCAAGCGGGTGTGACTGGATCTAGACTTGGCCTTAAAGAGTCAAGTATGTTAGTGTACACTTAGTTAAAAGAAAATACAACTTTGAAATACAGGTGCCCAAGTGTTATTAGTTGCACATGCATATAAAATAAACAAAATGTAACAGACCATGATTATGTTACTTGTTTAGGTGAGCATGCAAACTATGTGTCAAGCTCATCTAATTAGGTTTGCCAATGACAAGAAGGCTGAGATGCTAGTCCCGACCAGGATGTGCTGAGGGTAGTTTTTCCTAAATGGTTTTCCATTCTTTTTACATGCAAACACAGGTACATTTCCTCTAAATTCGACATACCTCATCCCTAGTTGATTAGCATAATTAGTAGATAACCCAAACAGGNAAAAAAAAAAAAAAAAAAAAAAAGGCAAATGTAAGAACCATAGTATGCTGTCCATCTAACCAATCTTTTAATATTTACTTCTGTCTCCTAACAGTCTCTATAGGAGGAAATTTATTTTTATTTATTTTGTTTATTCGAGGTATTTAATGTGCATTTTCTAAACCAAGTGATTATATCAGCACACAAATATTTCTATGAGAAAAAGCAAAAGGGCCTACCAACTTTGCAAGGAAACATATTTTCATATACCTTCCAGGGTTCTTTTACATGCCACAACCGACATGGGACTGACGTCTTTATTTACCCTCCGAATGAAGTTGTAATAAGGATTTTTATCGCTCAAGAAAAATCAGTTGACCTCGGCTGAGTGTGAGCCCATGAAAATTGGGTCTTGAAGCAAGTATAAGTGGTAAACAAATGTGACCAAACTCACCGGCTCGTTGATGGGCCAGTCAGGAAAACGCGTGGTGTCACACAAGTGACGCAGATAGAATATGTTGCAAAACAGCTCTTGTTCGAGTTGTGGATAGCGCACCACAGGGATAGCACAGTATTGGTACAACGCACGAGTGTTGCTGCGCAGCCTGGGACTGAACTCTGCGATGTGCGCTGCCAACTTCTCAATCAGCATTCGTCTAGGACAAGCAAACAAGAGGCAAAGGTAAAGAATATAAATAAAATTCACAAAATTATTAATCTAAAAAGAGATGTGTGACAGAAAATTTTCCTTTGATTTTTTTCCTGTTTTTTTTATTTTGGAAAAGTTTCAATAATTTGTATAAACATATATTTATAAGGAAACCCTCTTCTCGCTTTATGAGGTAATTGTATTATATTTGACAGAAGGTTCAGTAAATGGTAACTCCAGCCGCATGCACTAATTTATTTCTATTATCAGGTTTCACACTTTCAGGTATAGTTACTTTTAATTCAACCTTCCTAATCTCTTCACCATTAGAGTAATGAATTGTAGTAAGATGAGTTGCAAAAAAAATTTTAAATAAAAGGACACAAACAGGCTCTGGTCCACGACACATCTCAATTTTGTGAATCTGGCCCTTTGACTAATTTGAGTTTGAGACCACTGTTCTAAAGCTTATTAAAGTATGTAAGTCCAACACCTTTAGCTCAGTTGCTAGCGTGTCTGCTTATTTAGCTATGGGTCGCAGGTTCAACTCCCAGCAAGGTCAAAAAAAAAAGTATCATTGGTGAAATGAGTTTTTCTCTTTTACAGTGATGAATTAACAGCCGGGGATGGGTGTTGTATCTATTCTAGTTCAAAAAATATACATTTAATACACCTCAAATCAAATTAATATTAGAATATAGTAAAATATGTTTGAAAAAAATATAATATATAAACACACACACACATATAGATATACACATACATATATATCAATATATTGAAAATTACTTATAAAAAATTGTGTTGATAGCAAGTGTATGTATATATTTAAGTAACTGTTTAAAAAAATCTAGGTAGAGTCATCTTAAACATTTCAAATTTGATCTCAACATCCACACAGAGCTTACTAAGACAAGAAAAAAATGTTGATTGTATTATGTATATGAACAAAGCATATTGACACTTTTGACTCACGTCAGATACTTGCCTCATCTCATGGTTCCAGATGGCTTCTGGGGTGTCAAACTCCCCCAAATAGATCTGGGCAAACTTTTCAGCTCCATGATTCTCTAAGTAATTGACCATAGCTTCAGGCAACAACTGCCCCAGAACACTTCTCTGCATAATGTCCGACGTCTGAAAAGACAAGCTAACATATACAAATATTGCTTTCTTAAGAAACAAGACACAATTAACTATTAAGAACTAAGCCTTGTATCTGAACTTCATTTACCACGCCTACCCACTTTGATTGCTATGATTATAAATCCTGAGACGAGATTAAACACATTTCCCAGCAGTGGGGGGGGGGGGTGGAAGTCTCCCCAACTAACTTATGAACTTACAACTTGCATCAGTGTTGCATAGTCTGACACAGGGGTTGGCAGTGAATTTGGGCCTGATCGACTTTTACATTTATCAAAGGTCCCGTGACCATCCTTCATTCCTCCATTCTACTTTTAATTCATTTTTTTATAAACATCTTCTATTTATTCCTTAAATTCAATATTTCCTCTAATATTTATGTCCCTGCCTTTATAGAAAATACATTAAATAAATAAAATTCCCACTCCGTTTACCCTGAAGGTAGCGGTCTTACCTTGACGGATTACACTATGACCCTATTTTATAAGTTGTACCATAGTGGAGGAAAAAATAAAAAGCTTACCTTTTCGTGATGTAGTTTTACTACGCAATTGACTGAAAATTGTTGCAAGATTGACCTATTGCTATCTCTTGGCCTAACACATCACTTTCATGCGACTGTATTTCTAGTGACTTATAGAGTTTGAGGTTTGTGTCTTGGTTGGATGTACAGAGAGCGGTTTTTACTAAATGGTTTCCCACTTGCCTTCTGCACAAATGCAGGTATTTTTCCTCTAAAATTCTACCTTTCTTATCCTTAAGCCTATATTATTATTAATATAGGCGTGCAAATTTTATTTTCCAATTCGAAGCAGACTTGAATCAAACAATATGAAATATTCCCAAAGACGAATAAAAGTTTGAATATTTAAAAAAATCTTAATGATGAAAAAAATATGTTGCTCAATAACTTTCAAGAATATCAACAAAACCGGTTGCAAATTATTGTAATTACTACACTGGTCGTCTGGAGACCGCATATGTAGCTGACAATTCCCCACGTCCATCACAAACTCCGCCTTAAACGATTAGTGATGAATAACCCAGAGCATGAACAAAATCTGGATAGCTCAGTGATATAGCATTGGCGCACTAAGCCAAGGGTCCTAGGTTCAATTTCCATGTCCAGATATCATTTTTCAATTAATTTCAACTAATTTAAAATTAGGTAATAAATATAATTTACAAAATGCTTTATTGAAAACATGATTAACATATTTTGTCCTAGAAATTAAAATTTTGACCATGGTAACATTAATTTGAAATGTAAATTACAACATTAAAAAACCCCATAAATATATGTATTTTAATTTTAAATAATTTTATTAATGAAGCATCATAATTGTTGAACCTGGAATTGTACTTTCAAAATCAAAGTCAAAGCTGATGAATATTCTATGCGAAGTCAACATTTTCAAAGCCTCGCACATCCCTAGTAATTAAAGTATGCATATAAGACACAGTGGCATGAGGATTGGTGATGTGGGAGGGTAGGGGTGAGGAGGATGAGAGATAGTAAAATCTAACTTACATCAGTTCCCTTCAAGGCCTGTTTGGTGTGAGTAAGCTGTAAGAATCTGGCGATGGGCAGAACGTTGGAGCCCGTGTACATAAGAATGAAGTAGAACACACCCGTGAGGTAGATGGTGGACACTGCAGGGTTGTCCTTTAACACCTCGCAAAGCAGTGTTGCCACCTTTTCCACTAACACAGGGTCAAATGTAAGCAGGAGTTGGACCAGGTGTGGCAGACATACGCTGTCCGACAGCAATCTCTTTACCCGCGGCAGTGGACGGATGATGGCGTCATCTGGATCTCTAAAGAAGAAGAGTTAGGCTGTTACCAATAGCATAGGTGCTATACCATAACTTTTATCACAAAACATTTCTTAATGTTTCTTATATGTTTCTATCCACCTTTCCTATACCTTCTTCCAAATATAAAAACTTTCTTAAGCATTTCCTTTCCATCACTTCAGTGTGTTTTGGTTTCCTCTATTAGGAAGTTGCATTGACTACTCCCTCTTGACCGAGTTCTGATAGAATAAAACCTATATCAGGGAATTAGCTGGTAACAATAAATTTTCATCAAGAGCCAGCCATACGTACCTCACAAAGTGAAGAGAGATTTAAAATTATATTAGTTTGTATCATTTCTGAATTACATGAATTTAACTTGAAATATAAATAATACACTTATCGATCTATATCATTAAAACTTGAATAAAACTCGATCTTTTCATTCAAATTCGATTCTAAGTTAAATATTCTTACACACTCCTAGAGTAAATTAATCATTTTCTAATGCACATGAGTAAAAAAAACTATTTCTTACATACCTGTAGAATAAACTAAACATTTTATGACACACACATGCATGAACACATACACATAAATTAAGTAATTTGCACACCCATGTAATAAACTAAGTTTTCTTACACACCTAACTGTTTTCTCACACAATAAGCCAAGTGTTTCCTTGCACACCCATAGAATAAACTAAATGTGTTTGTAGTCATAAAATAAATTAACATTTTCTTCCACACCTGAAGAATAAATTTAATGTTTTCGTGTACACCCATAGAATTAATGTTTTCTTTCACACACATAGAATAAACGTTTTCTCATACACCCATATAATGTTTTCTTTCACACACATAGAATAAACGTTTTCTTTCACACACATAGAATTAATGTTTTCTTTCACACACATAGAATAAACGTTTTCTCATACACCCATATAGTAAATGTTTTCTCGTACACTCATAGAATACACTAAGCATTTTCCAGCACACCCGTATAATAAACTAAGTGTTTTATTGCACACCTGTATAATAAACTGTTTTCTTGCACACCCATAGAATAAATTAAGTGTTTTATCGCACCCCCTCCTCCAGAATAAACTAAATATTCTCTCCCACACCCTTAAAATAGGCTAAATGTTTTCAAGCGTTCTAACCTGCTGGGGAAGTATTTGCACATTGCGTTGAGAGTGTTCAGCACGAGTGTGGCTAGGTCACTCTCGTTAACAACAGGTGTTCCCTTGGCCAGAAGACACCACTTGAGCTGGGGGACCTGCTGCAATGTCCGCCAACCGTCCATGCCTTGTGCCCAGCACTTAGTTTTCAGTGTCAACGCACCTGACGCCCACAGATCTCGCATCTTTAAACCAAGAGCTCCAATTAAAACATTTATTTTCATAATACATTTATGGGGTTGTTTTTAATATACCTATGTTAATGTTTAATTACAAGTTTTTGCAACATGAGAAAAACCAAATTATATTGTCAAAATGTATACATAACTACTGATACTATCAATAAATAATTTACAAATGATATGATGTTTATGAACTTTAAAAAAGAAATCAGAAAAATGACCACCATTTTAAAGGACACACAATTTATCCAAAGTTAAAATGGCACCAAATGGCTATTTTAAATTAAACATTGAAAAGATAATAGAAGGGCAAGGGCTACTACACACTTGACAAAAAACTGCAGGCCTCAAACTTCACAATTAAAAACTCAATGACACACATAATTATGTAATTTTTGGGATATATCAGTCCTCTTCTTCGACAGAAGAGAGTAAAAAACAGACAAGTTAATACCACAAGAATCAGATTTCTACATTTGAATATTAATTTGTAATATAAATATCAGCTCAGAATGGCAGTAATTGAACATAAATTGAGTATTTTAACTGTCAATATTTTCAATGGCGAGTATAGTAATTGTCAAAGCTGTTTCAAATTCCAAGATTTTATTTTTATCGAAGCCAAGTAAAAGTTTTGAAGCTTCATACACATAATAAACACTTCATTATATCAAAAGCACATGTTTTTGGTTATATTTGTGCATTATTTTCTACAATCCTACCATCTCTAGTTTTAGATATCCCTCACCTCTTGAAAGCTAACAGGTCCCTTCCTCTCGCCCGAGTTTCCGTAGTGCCACTCCTTCTCGCTCTCTCGCACCATGTTGGGTCCAGCCTCGATCACGTTGCTCTGCGTTGGTATTACAGCTCTTGAACATTAAGGTGGAGATTAATATCGATGGTACCTCAGAACCCAATAAACTTATTGTTGGGAAGGAATGGCGGATAAAATTTAAATATGCTTTGGAGTGAAACACAGAACTTTTGAAGGTGTGTGCAAGTTATCCGGTGCACGCAAGCTACCCAGATGCGTGGTGGTGCACATATATTATCAAGATGTGTGGCGGTGTACATATATTAACTGGATGTGTGGAGGGGCACATATATTAACTGGATGTGTGGAGGGGCACATATATCAACTGGATGTGTGGAGGGGCACATATATCAACTGGATGTGTGGAGGGGCACATATATTATCTTGGATGTGTGGAGGGGCACATATATTACTTGGATGTGTGGAGGGGCACATATATTACTTGGATGTGTGGAGGGGCACATATATTACCTGGATGTGTTGAGATGCACATAATTACCTGGATGTGTTGAGATGCACATAATTACCTGGATGTGTTGAGATGACCATAATTACCTGGATGTGTTGAGATGCACATAATTACCTGGATGTGTTGAGATACACATAATTACCTGGATGTGTGGAGGTGGGCCAGTGTTAGGAGATCAACCAAGATTCGTACACCGTTAGCATCCATAATGTCTTTGACATTGCGTCGGTGGAGGATTAACTTGAAGATAAACTGAACCAATCTGTCACGCTCCATCCTATCTGTACACTGGAATATTCGGCAAAAATCATAAGCATAATTAACACCTGTAATATAGTTTATATGTATGGATTAAATACAAAAGGTCTTCACAAATGTTTTCCAAGAATATAAGTTACACATTTTTTTTTCATCGTGCTATGTGTCTAACTGTGAATGTGGGGAATGCCAGGCCTCCACCGTGGTTCGGATTCCACGTTAAACTGTAGGTCCTTCATTTCATCTCACAATCACCCTACCATTACACATTAGCATAAGTGCGTATAACCCGAATGGGTAGTAAGACGCGGTGCTAATAATAATAACTATCCATGCTATTTGAATATTTAAAATAATGAGAAGTAATGATAAAGGTAGAATTTAGATAGAGCGTTCATGGAGGAAGGGTGGAAACCATTCATGGAAAAACCTTAGAACATCCGGCCTCACGATTCAATCTTTGACATTCCATCACTGACAAACCGAACTAAAAAAGTTGATGCCTTTGTCTGTGTGCCCATCAGTTTGTATCTTCTCGCTTTTATGTTGCAGCATTTACTATAGAAGATATAGTCATAAGTTAAACCATGCTTTTTTTTTAGATGCAGACAGAGCAGATAGCAAATGAAATATTAATTTGGTTCTTGCATTCATATAACTACTGAATATTTAAAACATTTTATTATATTTATAGATGGGTCGACAAATTCTTTATTTCCGAATCTGAAGCTTTCTAATGAAACAGTATGCTTTGCTAGTTAGCTAGTTAGTGTCTTATAATTGAGATTTTTAAAAATCAAAAAAGAACAATTAGGAATACCTTGACTTGCTATAGCAATTTTAGCAATAAAAAATTATACAAGCTTGTGTAGTTGGGAGGATAGCAAATTAATTTAAAAAATACAAAATTGTATTAACATAATTAATTTACTGGAAGAGTGTGCTATTAGTTTTTAACGATGTAATAGATATGATCAACAAAATACTACTTGTCAGTAGTATTAAGCCTTAACCTTAGTTTTAAATATTTTCACTTAAAAATTATGGCTCGCTTTGGTGGCTGCATGGCCTAGGGTATCACTCTCGCAATTGACAAGATAGCTAATGATGAGGAAATCGGGGTTTGACCCGGTCGGATATACTGTGGGTAGTTTTGCCTTAATGCTTTTCCATTCCACCCCTTTGCAAATGCAGCTACACTTCCTCTCAATTCAACCTTCCTAATCCCTAACGCATTAGAGTAGTTGTAAAATGAATTAGTGCTTAGTGGCTTGGAAATGTATAACAAGACAGTGTAGAAACACTGTACAATAATGTAAAGTAATTGATAGTGAAGGAAGCTATTCTGAAAGGATAGTTAGGTTAGGCCTAAATAGAAAAAAACAGTTCTCTCTTCATTTCTTCTATTCTCAAACTATTTTACTATATTACACTTTACACATTGTTGAATTATCGGAGATGTTCCTTTATCATTAGAACACACACATTGAAAACAAACAAAAAAGGATAGGCTATATAACTACATGTTTCTATAGTTCTATACACTAGCCTTGTTTGTGTGTTTTCAATGTGTCTCTCCTAATGATAAAGGAACATCTCTGATATTTCAACAATGTGTGAAGTGTAATATAGTAAAATAGTTTGAGAATAGAAGAAATGAAGAAAGAACTGTGTTTGTTTCTATCTAGGCCTAACCTAACTATCCTTTCAGAAAAGCTTCCTTCACTATCAATTACTTTACATTATTGTACAATGCATCTACACTGTCTTATTATACATTAAACTATTAGAGAAATTAGTAGATATGTATGTATAAAACCCAGTAGATAGACGCGGTGTTAAAAAAACACTTATGTATACTTTTAAGATTCGAGGATTCAAAAGAAAATTTAAGATTCGGACTCAAGAAATATAAGATTCAACCCTTTTATAGTTTATAATGTTTGACATACGTAGCTTAGATACATACACATCCAAAAGGTTGTTGTTTATAAAAACATGCTCCACTAACAAGCTAGACACACAAGCAAACCTCAGGTTGAAAGGTGTTCCGAACAGATACCTACATACCCTCTCGAGCATGCCGACTATGTACTTGGTGTCACTGAATGGGCCGATATCGTCGTGATGGCGATCATACACTATGGACATGGCCTGCAGGCACATGCACTTCATCTCAGGTTTCATGGTTAGTAGGAACCGGTGATATAAATCATTGAAGAATTCGTAACTGGAAATATTAAAAAAAGAGTTGTACTTGAAATTTGGAGTAAGACAGGTTTAACGTCGCAGATTTAGTTTGAAACTAATGTGTGCAGAGGAAGCAAGACTGAGAGGGTATGGTCATGTAACTTTTTACATCAATTACCGTTTCCAGCCTGTGGTCTAGGTCAGTTTTTTATTCAAGCTATATAATTTTTCACTACAGGCTTGCTAGGCTTGTCATAGCTTCAAATGCCTTATTATACAACTTAAGTCTAGGACTGGCACAACATCCAGTCCCCGGCTGTTAATTTATCAATGTGAAAGGGTAAACCAGAATTTCACCAATCATACATATTTTGGCTATTCCAGGAATTGAACCCGGGACCCTTAGCTCAGTAGAGAGAGACACTACTAACTGAGCTATGGTGTCTGATTAAAGTCATGTAATGAGGATATTAGAGGAGAGAAGAGCAAAAAGAATTATGGAGATTAAGTATGTAGGAAAAATACCTTAGGGAGACCAAGAAAGAGATGGGAGGAGCAGTTAATATCAAGTGAGCAAGTGAGAGGCGAAGAATGGAAGCCATTAAAGGAGGAAGAATGGTGGAAGGATAGAGGAAGATGGTGGTATTTTACTCAACTAATCCAATCACAGGCTGGAAACAAGTGTTGATGATGACTTGTGGAATTCAAAGGTTTGAAGGATCCATTCCTAATTGTGATAAAACTTTGAAATTATTCACAAGGGGTGTGCAATGTCCCCTTTTTATATCCAAGGCAAAGTCAAATCAGATTATAAAAAAATTCCTGAAAATGAATGAAAGTTAGAGTATTTAAAGAACTAGATTTTAGTTGAGAAAATATATATTTTATGTCACATAACCATACAATGTTTGGTTTTACATAATATTTAATATTTCCCGAATGTTTTATTGCAAATATGGATAATATATTTTTCCCCAAGCCAATAAACGAAGTTGATATCAAAATATATAGTTATTATTTTAGGTTTTGAACATTGATTTGTAAGGAAAATAACATAAAATGATAAAAAATGAACTTAAATGTGTATTTGAATTTTAAGTATTTTGGCAAAACTTCTTAACATTGCCAAATCTGTTATTTTAATCTAGAGTCAAAGCTGATAAATATTCTAAACAAAGTTGAAGTTTTCAAAGCTTCGTACACCCCTTCCTTCTAATCACTCATAGAATCCCACATTCCTAACGATGAAATGTAATGGTCTATTCGACAACCAAACTCACGATCGTCGAATGGGAGAATCCAGACTATCTTCCTTCTCTAATAGCAGCCTTAGGTAGTACTCGCCGATACACACCTCGTCGGCTAAGCACTGGTACTGAACTTCAAACTCGTGGTGGTTCCATGCGATTAAGGCGTTGCCCGACAGGTCTCTGTCAGAGTTAAATGCTCGGATCTCATTTTCCAGGCCTTCCCTCAATTCTTCACGAGTCTACAGGAACAATAATAAATACTCTCTTAAGTAAACAACCCAAGAAAAATGATTCTGTTTATGTTTTAAAATTGCCAGATTGATTAGTTCATGAATTTACCCTAAGAAATTAATGAGGTAAGGAGTAAAAGTTTAAGCGATGTATTGATAAGATTAACACTTCCACAGATACTAAGTTAGTTTATGAACTCCTCAGAATAAAAAAAAAACTAGAACCTAATTAAACCTAACTGATTGAGATCAAAGCTTGTTCAGATAAGCGAAAATTCAGAGTAAGCGGAAGAATACAAGGATAGAGTATTTTCACAAATTTTAAATTATAGTTGAAGTTTACTGTAGTCCTAATTATTTTTAGTTTCAGGAAAACACATTGTGTTGGCTAAAACAGGTAATTGTTAAGCATTTACCATCAGATTATCACTTTCTTACAATTCTCTTTTAACTTTGAGCTTGTTGACCAATAAAATACATTTCATTAGACTTAATTTTTTTTCCTCATTTTCTGAAAAGTGTATTTGGATTATCCAGAATTTCGGACTATTGAGATTTGCTATAACAATGTTTAACTGTAGTTCCAAAAAAACAATGGTTTAAATTTGACCCGATCCAAACCTCCAGACTGTAAAAGAAGGAAGTGTAAAGTGGCACGCACCTTGTGGTTCCATATCAAGTTGGCCAGTGTGTGGTCTTTGTTGAACTTGTAGTAGAAGAGCGGCCAATTAGCCTCACTCTTGATGCGCTCTCGTCTCTTACGCAGCACCACAGGCCGTTCCCTCACTTTATCGTCTCGACGTTCCAGCCCCATGCGAGACCCCCAGTGCTGCAATGCATGCTGGGCCCAACAAAACACACACATTGTGTTAGTTATGGCATTAAGAGGTGTATGTTTATTGCTTGAAATTATAACTTTTTACAAGGTTTCCACTACTTTCAACACCTTTTGACTAAACACCATGCAACAAATCAGCTTGGAAGCCCTTCCAAATACATCTTCCAGCTGCCACTTTCTCTAGCAACATAACCAAGCAGTCACACCTGTGAATCCGGTAAACTTATTTACCAACTAGATAGCTGTTGCCCGCGGCTTTGCTCGCGTGAAAGTTGATTATATACAAATACGAAAATATACATATGTATTTACAGATTAATTTAAAATATTACGTTACGTTGATGACCATAACTTGACCTCAGATCAAAAATAATGCAAGTCCGATACAAACTTTCACCCCCTTTTTCATCCCTTATTAAATAAAATTTCCAAAATTCCTGAAACACGTATTTATTTGTTTTACGTCAATAACCGAAATACAAAATTTTGTTTATGTAACTTTCAAAATGACGGACTTTCATACATATTATCATCCCCTATTTTGACCCCTTTGGGGTGGAATTTTCTAAAATCCTTTCTTAGTGGGTGCCTATATAACAAAATGAATATACAGTCCGAATTTCATGCTTGTAGCCTTGATAGTTTGCGCTCGGCGATGATGAATCAGTCAGTCAGTAAGTCAGGACATGTTATTTTATAAGTATAGATTACTTACCTGCTTCAGTGGTCGAATGGTCTAAGGTGTCACTTTATAGTGTTAGACTGGTCTACCGATGAAAATGAGATTGGGGTTCAAATGCTGGTCGGGTTTACGGATGTTGGTGTTTCCTAAATGGTTTTCCACTTCCCACACAGATGTGGGGAGATTATCTCTAAAATGATTTCTCAATCATTCATATATCAATAGAGTAATTACTATCATAATTAGATAGTTACTCTAATGCGGTAGCGTGTCAACAATGTACTGCACATTTATTGACTTCACCAGTGAAAATCTCCATAAACGCATGAATAAACACCACTTTGACAACAAAATCAAGAATCCAGAAAAACCAGTTTCTGCACATGCAACCCCATATAACCCCAGCTTTGAGGACTGCCAAAGTGTTAAAATTCTTTAACAAGACACAATGTAATAGGTCTCAGTTAAGAAGATGGGAAATGGCACATAAATAGATCACAAAGTCCAGATCACCCTAATTAATATGTGTTAACTAGGCCTGATTTCAACCCTGTCAGCGCTACCTGCCAGCCACAGAGAGCAATAAAGGAACCTCCAGAGAAGTTTTCATCTTTCACAACTAAGTTGCCATCACTGAAGCTTGCTTCCTGTTTGGTATTATCACTACTTCCCGAGGAATATGCCATGAAATCAATGATATATTGAGGTATTTGTAAATATGTGTTAGTGGTTTATAGTTTTATTTGTATTTTATATATCTACAATTTTATAATTTTTATATAATTACATGCTGGTATTTATTTAAATCCATTACTGATTCCAGCTTGTGACCTGGATCAGTTTTTTTATCCAAGCTTTATATTTTCCACTACCAGCTTGCTGAGCCCGTGGTAGCTTCATGTGCCTTATAATCTAACTTGACTAAAACAAGCACAACATCCAATCACCGGCCATTAATTTATCAATGTGAAAGAGTAAGCCCATATTTCACCAATAATACATTTTTCGGCCATGCCGGGAATCGAACTCGGGACTTTTAGCACAATAGGCAGAAATGCTACCGACTGAGCTAAGGTATTGGATACATACCAGTATTATATTTTCTTGATAAAAACATTCCCCAATTTTTTTCAGGCTTTCCAGAAGGAATTTCAATTTTTTCACAAACTTTAGATAGTATAAAATAAAGTAGTTTGATTACTCACAAAATTGATAAGTATGTAATTGGTGTTTAGAGCATGATGATTTGAGCTTTAAAGGGAGATGATATATAGTCATTCCAACAATACAACTAATCGTGTACACAAGGAATAAGGTGGTTTTGAATTTGCAAACTTAGATCTTCAGTTTAATTTTTATTCTGTCTAACTATTTAAGGTTTTAAGTTTAAATGTCACAAATTTGTAAATATCTCAATATTTTTTAAAACTATGTTTTATGGTGAGACTATCCGATTTTTCTGGACTTAAAAAAAATGTATTTGGGTCTGTACTCGTCTATCAGGTGCAACAAAACCCTGTTTTAATATGTATTTAAACATGCAATTGTGGTCCTATGGGCCTGACAATGAATTTATAGTTAAGTCAAAAACTTAGTGTGTTTTTGTAGCATATATGGAGACTCGTTTTTAGGTGGTGTGCGAAGTAGACTTTTTCAATTCAAAGCAAATTCAAATTGAATATATGAAATAATAATATTTTCAAATATGAATCGAAATTTGAATGTTTTTTTACCCACTTCAGTGTACGCATGGTCTAAGGTGCTACTCTCGCAATAGACTAGGCTGTCGATGACAGAAAGATCAAAGTTTGAATCTTGGTTGAGTGTACTTAAGGTGTTTTTTTACCAAAATGGTTAATACACTCTCCCTCCACAGAAATACTTAATCTAAATATAACCTCCCTAATCCCTAAAACCAATAGCATAGTTGTTCATAAGTTTATCACCCGAACGGGTACTAGAATGTGGTGCTAAAAAAAAAAGGTGTGCATATAATTTTTGTTAGTTGTTTTATGATTGAAATATTCTTGCATTATACTTTTTTATATAACTTTATACACTAAAATCATAAATAAGTATTTCACTGCACAATTGTTTGTAATATATTTAACACTGATAAAGTCAGCTGTTATCACAACATGCAGTTCATTTTCGGGTTCGGGTTGTACACACTTACGCTAATGTGTAATGGTAGGGTGATTGCGAGTATGAAATGAAGGACCTACAGTTTAACGTGGAATCCGAACCACGGTGGAGGCCTGGCATTCCCCACATTCACAAAATGTCTTGTCAGAGAAAATACTTATTTGTAATGTACATAGAAGTTAATAATGACAGTAATTAATAATAGTAATAATAATTCTTAGCACCGCATCTTACAACCCATTCATGTTATATGCTTAAGTACTAATCAGGCTAATGGTTTAGTAATTGAGAAGGTTGAATACAAAGGATGTGAACCTGTATTTGCGTGGAGGGAGAGTGGAAAACCATTTTGGAAAATCACATCAGTTCATCTGAGCAAGATTTGAACCTCGATTCCTAGTGTGTTAGCTAACTACGCCACTGAGGCAGGTAACAGAAATTAATCGTACACTGAGTATGTTAGCTGTCAATAATATTTTCATTGGAAAAGTATTTTAAATACCTAAGTTGGAATATTTTTTCAAGTTAAACCAAAATTTTGAAGCTTCGCACACATTTACTCCTTTATTATTTGACCAAAATTCAAACCAAAATAATATACGGAAGTAAAAGTTTCAAACTCCCATCTTACAAAGCAAACTGAAGAGGTTGTTGGAAATCTAAAATATAGGCTGTGGCCAAGAGCATGAAACTTAATACACTTAATGACGACTGCTTAGAGACACAGGTTCATATCTCAGTTGAGGATTAGTTCTAAACTTCATTTGAAGTTAGAGGAAAGAGACAAGGGCTCAAGAAATTCAGCTTCACTCACCTCAACATGTTTCTCGACAACTCTCAACTGCCGCTCAATGGCGACCCACTGGGGCCCTTTGCGGTTCTTACTAGCATGGTCCTGGGCCATCTTCAGGTTGTCTCTCGTGTTCAGCCTCTCCTGCTCTAGGTCCGAACTGGGGACAGCCTCCTCAGAGTCCAGGTAAGATAATAGTCCTGAAGGCTGAAATATTTTATGTGGTTAATATATATGCGTAAGGCTCAGACAGGTAATATAATACCGAGAAAAGAAGAAAATACTTTTTTAATTACATGTTTAATAATAAAGAACTACCAAAAAATTCAGAATTAAGATAAAAATGAAACTGTTTTAAATCATTTATCCACATTTTCTGGAAATAAGAGAATGTTCAGTCTCAGAACTGTATATATATTTAATTTACATCCATTACTGTTTCCAGCCAATGGCCTGGATCAGTTTTTTATTCAAGCCATATAATTTCCTCTACCATCTTGCCAGGCCTGTTATAGCTTCATATGCCTTCCAATCTAACTTAAGACTAGGACAGGCACAGCATCCAGTCCCCGGATATCAATTAATCACTGTAAAGGGGTAAACCCACATTTCACCAATGATGAATTTTCAGATATATATTTAATATTGAAAAATCCCTTTGGAATATTTTTTTTAGCTTATTTAAAACATACAATTCTTTATTTACCGGTACATTACTTGTATATTTAGTGTGGGTTCTTAAAATTTTGCTTGCCATTTTATGCTGGTTTCCTTCCGTTTTGGGAGTTTGAAGGGAAAACGAGATAAAGTCTGTTTTTAGACCAGTGTGCATCCAGTCCCCATAGTGTCAAGTTTCGGGTTGTGCGGTAAACCAAAATGGTTGTACTGAGTAGTTTTATTCTCATGTTTACCTTTCCTTACTGCTCTAACCCACACCTTGCAACAAAGGCCTCATCATCGTCAACAAAGTACTAATAAGAAAAGGTAAACAAGATCATTTTATAATATAATTTTACACATAGTCCACTTTACTTAATTTTCCACACACACTATATTGTTTGTTGACTGGAATGAAGAGAGAAATAAAAAGTTAATATTTTGTAAAATAGTGCATGAACACAACTGTCTTGACGATATGTATGATGTCATCAACCACACTTTTTCGGTTGGTACGCCATCTTGATTTAAGAATAGCATGATACTTTTTAGAAGTTTGAAAAGCAATTTTTTTAAGTGAGCCACACATGTTACTTCAACGAAAAAAGAAACCTTCAAACTAGGGCTCTGTGAGTACTCATATTTTGAGCTTCAAACCGAGCTTGTCATTAAAGCTCGGGAATGAAAGTTCTGTAGGCTCGTCATTTTCAAGCTTCCTGATGATATATATGAACAGATAAATTTTTATAATGCTATGTTAAATATAGGCTATTTAAATTAAACAATATTGAGAGTTTCATTTATAATATTCGGTAATGTAACAAATTGGTAAAATTAATATCAAATTTCACATTAATAATGAAATAGAACTCTAAAACTATGTTTGGACAGTAAGCTAATTCAATATTTTAGTCCATCTTGAACTATCCTCCATTGAAGTTGCATTTCCATTACAAGGCAATGAAAATAAAAATAGCTAAATAGACCATTAAATATTTGAATAATTGTTATTTTTATTATGTTTCCATGATCCCCTTCTAAAATTAAAATTTCAGTTAAATTAAATTTAACATTGAGCATATGTATTGATTTTTTTTAAACTTGAGTTATTTAAAACCTGTATTAACACATTAAGCTACGAAGGTAGCTTTAGTTACTCTTTAGTTATAGAATGATGTTGGTTAACCAGTCTAAAATAAGTGTTAATCAACATTTTACCAAATTTATAATATTTTATCAAAATAAAAGAGCATTCACTATTTCATATGGTATAATAAATTGATTATTTTAACCATCTTTTTTCTTTTTCATTTTAAAGTATGAGCATACACTTTTATAAGCATTAAAAATTGAATTGAAATACATTTTGTAATAGGATAAATTTATTGAATGAGCCCAGTTGATGATGATGATGGGTCAAGAAAGAAGACCAATTAACAAGATAAATGATGTTCATCTGAAATATGTCACTATTAATACACGTGTAAGTATCCAAGTAAATGTTACAACATTTTCTAATCTAGTTTGCAGGAGGAGAACTGCAATATTAAAACATAAAAGAGAGTTAAGTGGAGATTATATTAACACACACTTGACAATATCCGCCCTCACCATGATCCTCTTGAGTAGCCCCATAGTAGTGGGGTGTCCGGTCACCCAGAGTCCCACTAGGTGTCTAGACAACTGCCGGTGAGTCAGCAGTCGGCCGTCCAAGCCTTGAGTGAACAGCGCTGTCAGCAGGTGACGGGGTAGGGCCCCTTCCGCAAGAGCCAGGTCCTGCATCCTTGCCGAGACCTCCACTTCCCCCTCCTCAATCACCGCTCGCATCACTAGCCCTGCCCCTTTCACCACTGCGAGGGAGGGGTGCTGCCGAGAAAACACAGATCAAGCATGAGAGTAAGGACTTAAGGTGAGAGTTTAGATAACACAAGTTAAGGCCAGTATTTTTGCAGTTTTTATCACAAAACTTTTTTTGGCCAAAATAAAAAAAATATTGCATCGGTAAAAACATATGTTAGTTTAATTTACTTCACATGGTGATATCACCAGTAAGTGAATAACTGTCATGACCATAGTAGCATTAGATGAGAAACTATTTAAATGAAGAGAAAAAGATGTCCTTATATTCCAGGACACCCTTGACAGATATTCAATAATTGTTGATATCAATATGTGAAGAAAATTAAACTCTATGTTCTAATGGAGAATTATTTGATTTAAATTGTTAGAAAAAAGTGTTGTTGAACTTTGCTGTGACTATCATGAAAATATTGAGATCACAAATGTAAGGAGAAAAAAGCCATATCGATTCTAATTTACTTATATTCAGTGTCGGCCTGGCCAGGTCGGCAAGTCGGTGATCGCCGACCAGACTCTACCTAGCTTTAGTGTTTAGCCTCAGGCCCCTGCTTTCCCACTTTAGCCAAACACGGCCATGACTCCATTGAAAATATGTCCATTAATAAAATAAATGTGTCTCATCGACCATGGTTTGTGAAAATGTCAAGAATGTGTGTATTATTAACTACTGTTGTTTTTAATCATGGAGAAATAAAAAAAAACTCCATGGTGTCTGCCCGAAATTGAGCATTATCAACCAAGCAGCCTCCATCTGTGGTCAGCATGAACCCCATGGCCGTTAATCTCAGTTTTCTTGACCAGTTATGTAGAAATAAATATCTTTTTATCAGTATATTGATAATTTAAAAATTACAGGAGATTGATTAAACTCATCACTGATAGTAATGGTTATAACAAGGATATTGTATGGGTCCCTGGTGCTTGTTATAACAAAGTTCAATTATATAAACCACTTTGATTTTACATTTAAGATGTTATTTACATTTTAGGAAATCAGCTCAATGAAGGTGCAAATCATACCAGGACACAGATTAGGCATAAGTGCAATTTTATGTAACAAGTTCACTCCTAAGCAGTAGGGATATGTACATTTAAAGAACTTTTACACAAAACATTAACCCAATTCCTGGCGCGGGCGTTGAGCAAGTCTTTGTTTTCCCGAAAGTTCCTGGCACAGCCATGAATCAACGTTTCATTGCAATAAGTTACTCTAACACCATCTATCAATGAACCACTGTACTTTTAGCCAGTTTGAGTACTTCATATTGAAGCTAATAGATGGGGCTACCAGTTAAATGATATTATGACCATGAATAAAGAAATAAATGCTAAATAAGTGAGTACTGAAAGGATGTGTCAGAGTAACCAAGAAGAAAATTGCTATCAGGCCTGTGTAAATCATTGTGCCAACCACAAGCCAGGGAATGGCTTAAGGCGACTAAGAAAACATATTTAAAGTTCATTGCAACATTTTTGAATTTATAGTACATAAGTGAAATAAGTTAAATATTTACTTGGCCATTGAAATGAGAACTAAGGTAAATGTTGCACAGATTTAAATGTAGATTAATAATATAAACTTTTTTGTTTAATAAAGTGATTTAAAAATACTATTAATTTTCTGTAATAAGGAGCCTTGAATTATTAAAAGAGCTTGTCAAATATTTCAAGAATTGTATTTATAGAAGACTAAAGGAATAGTTTAAAATATATACAAGTTTAATCATGATTTTTCTATTTATGACTTAACTATTTTGAATTAACTTGTTACCAGTTTCAAGCAAAAAATATATACTTTAACCTACTTCTACCAAAATACAACTTTTTAATTAACAAAATCTAATATTTTTACTGCCCACGAATCAAAGCAATTTTAAGAGAGAAAAGTTATTGTTCATATCTATTTGTGTGTGTATTTAGATGTATAAACATATATTCCCTTTAGTTGATTGGTCAGTGTCTTATTTTACATCCATTACTGTTTCTAGCTTGTTGCCTGGGTCAGTTTTTTTTATTCAAGCCATATATTTTCCACTACCGGCTTGCTAAACCTGTCAGAGCTTCATATGCCTTATAATGTAACTTAAAACTATGACAGGAAAAACATACAGTCCCTGGCTGTTAGTTTATAAATGTGAAAGGGTAAATCCATATTTTCACCCATGTCAGGAATTGAATGCAGGACTCTTAGTTCAATATAGAGACAAGCTACCGAATGAGCTAAGGTGTTGGATTGGTCAGTATTCGAAGATCAATACAAGCAAATGCTCTTGACTTGGCTATGGCCAAGAAACTCCCACATGAAACAAAAGGATGTAAAAGTACAAACCTGAAATAACCGAAACAGCGAACGTCCGCGATCAGCCACCATCTCCAGAAGGGTGTCAAAGTGTTTGCCGTCTGTAGTCTCACTGTATGGCACACACAGTGCAAAAGTGAGGAAGTCTAGCATCGCCGATACCACAAGAGCCCCTGTTCCATGACTCTAAGTACAGAGAAACAACAAAGTGAGCTTTTTCATATTTCAATGATAAGATAGGTTAACTCTATAAGAAAAAACTTGTCACTTAAAAAAAAAAGTCTATGGCATTAGAGAGTCTTGTTTCATGTTATTATTGATTCATATTTTTTAATTCTAATATTGATATTTTGACTTAATATTTCAAAATTGACATTTACAATCATTTTCCAAGCATCCGACTTCAAATTAAAAATAGGTTAATTATTTAAAACAAAGTTTTTAAAACAGAAACTAAAAGATGCCAGGAGTAAAAAAAAAAACAGCAGTGTTTGATTTGTACAAAATCACTAGAACACAAACATCCTGGAGTATATTTACAATTTGGCAATATTAATGAGAAATGGTTAAATAACCATTAATGTTCACAGCTAGAAAACTTCATTTTGTCAGTACGCAATCAAGCCACAATAGTAGAGCGGCTGCCGTCTGTTGCCACAGATAGTGTCAACTTCTATGGATGGAAGGCGTCATGTAGCCAGCAAAGCAAACTCTTCAACCTTTAATCTCATTTTTCAAAACTGAATCTGCTACTTTTTCATTCAAGTAGCTCCTCAATTGTCCTCACGAGCCTGAGTTGACCTCGTTCCAGACCTACTGCTTCACAGAAAATCTGAAAGCGGCGGAAGTAAAGCCCGAGACTCTGGTCACTAGATTATGGAGGCAGTCATTCTTAATTAAAAATTATTTAACCGTGAAAATTCTCTTTTGTTTGAATAGCATAACTTTCATATACTAGAGCTAAGAAAAGTACAGAATATACTGATGTGTTATGCCGGGATCACGATCAACTTAATGTTCACTTAACCTAAAGGTTCTTCTCGTGTTTTTAATTGGAAGCGATCACAATGAAGTTATCTTAACGTTCCCTTGCAGTTAACTTAATGTAATAGATGTCCTGGGAGGTCTTTCACGTTAAGTGAACGTTATATGAAGAGTATCACATGATCTAGACAGCCAATCATTTTGCGAATGATGTCTACAGGGCCATTTAGTAGTTCATTTGTTGGTTTTATGATCAAGTTTTACTCTTTAGCTTAAGTTATAGTGATCAGACAGTGAAACAAAATAATTAAAATAAAATAGGAATGCTAAATTTATCAAAAAAGTTAAATAATGGATATTTATTATATCGATGGAAAACTGTAAGCATTCACAGATCATCATTTTACAAATAGTACAAATCACAGATCAAAAAACCGAGGTATAAGTCATTCACGAGCTAGGTTTACCTGGATGACAGCTAGAAATGTTACTAGAAGTAATCCCTAATATATCACTACGCCAACAGCTGACATCTATCACTTTGGATGACTGTTATAAAAACGGGTGGTAATATATTAATGTGATAGTTAACCATAGTAATTTAGGCCAATATTATTTATATATTTATTTGAGGTCGGACACAAAGTTTATTTATAGTTTTATTCCACTTAAAAAAAATATTAACACCACTTTCACAAAAACTTCTAACCAACATATCTTTAAAATGGCGACTAACGAATCTAAACCATATGATTGAACATAACGGTATTTCCTCCCAATGCTACTGTGGGTGAGCTCAGATCTAAACTGTGTGGGGAGATTAGTGGGACTGAGGAGGCCATGAACGAGGATGCGAGTGAGGATCCGCTGGCCCCTGCGTCAATCATTTCACCCCCGCCCCTGACGTTCACTAAATGTCAGAGTAAGGTTCTTTTGGATATACTGAGTCGTATCCCTGTACGTGACGGTCAGGACCACACTGCCCTATTTAAATTCTTAGTTGAGGTTAACAGAGCGTCATGTTTGAAATTAGCTAGCAAAAATGAGTTTTTAAATCCCTGTTTGTCTAAAAGTCTGGGTTTTCGACTCAGTTATTTTCCCATGGAGTTCAGAACAATCAATCTTTGAGATCACTTATCGACCTTGTTCTGGAGTCATTATTCCCTAGTAGGATAAGGGAAAAATTGTTTAGGGAGGTTATACATAGATTTCAGTACCCCCACAAGTCGATAAGGAACTTTGTATTATCTATTACGGAGGCGGCTCAAGTTCTCAATAGTGGTCTTATAGAGCGCCAGATTGTGGATATTAGTCTTGTAAATGTATCCCCCCTTACCCAACGAAATTTTGTGTTTACGAATAAGCCTTGTACTGTGCAGGAACTCTTCTCTCTGGCCTCTACTAAAGAGAGCACTTTACTCTCAGAGAACAAATATTTGTTGGCGCATGCGCCTACGACAACCAGTCACGGATGCACGGGTTCACCTCCTGAGCCCACTAATTTGGCGTTGTCTATAGCGACTGTCCTGTCGGGTGTTAGAGATATGAATGTTTCTAGGAATAATCCCAGGAATTTGAGTACTAGGAGTTTTGCGCCCCGTGACCTCTCGCGTGTTAGGTGTTTCCGTTTCCGGAGGTTAGGTCACGTACAGAGGTTGTATAGAGCAGGAAACTTTTAGGGTGTGCCCGAAGTCATGGTTCGGTCAGGCCGAATCTTTCTAAATCACGTGTTTCCTCTCCCGTTGTTGGGATTCAGGTAGGTAGGTAGGTAGGTAGGGAGAAATGTTCCGGTCTTATAGATACCAGGGCCAGCCATTCCTTTGTTTGCCAAAGGTTTTTACTTAAGTTAGATGGCAAAGTTAAGGTCGATTATAAATAGATTCCTCCTAAAACTTACGCTGTGGCTAACACATAATATTGTGGTGGACAGTAAGGTGGTTTTCTTTATCACGATAAGTGGGTTTTCGTGGAAATGTCTATTTTTCATCCTTTCGGACCTTCCTTTTGACATAATTATGGAAAATGACTTTATGTTCGACACTCAAGTCAAGTTGGATTTAGGACACTTGGGGATGTCTTAAATTAGAGCCAAGTGTTTTCATTCCATTTTGTGTTGGAGATATCCCTAGAGTTTAGTCTCGATTGTTGAGGAGTGCGAGGCGATTGATCGTTTGGTAGGTCTATTCCCTAACGCCATCACTGACCGATGGGGGAAGTGCGACATTCTGCCTTACGATATTGTGGCGCAGGACCATATACCCATCAGATCAGGTCCTTACCCCAATGCGCCACCCAAGTTGGAAATCTTATCCTTGATTTAGAGGAGAAAGGATTTATTCGCCCCTCCAAATCTCCATAATCGAGTCCCGCATTCATAATTCCGAGGAAAGGTCATGGGCATTGTTTGATTGTGGATTTTACAACAAGTGATGAAAACGAAGGTGATGATTTTGATTATTATCTATGAATCTATAGAGGGGGAGATTTCAATACATATTGTATGTGAGCATCCAGAAGCAGAATGACAGGAAACTTATGTCCCACAAGCATACAGAAAAAGTCCTGGAAATTATTTTTGTAAAATATGCAAAGCTACTGTAGCCCCATGGCTTTTAGGTATAAGTCATTCACGAGCTAAGTTTACCTGGATGACAGCTAGAAATGTTACTAGAAGTAATCCCTAATATATCACTAGGCCAACAGCTGACATTTATCACTATGGATGACTGTAATGAACACAGATGGTAATATATTAATGTGATAGGTAACAACAGTAGTTTAAGCCAATATTATTTATACATTTATTTGAGGATGGACACAAAGTTTATTTATAGTTTTATTCCACTTAAAAAAATATTCACACCACTTTCACAAAAACTTCTAACGAACATAGCTTCAAAATGACGACTGACAAATTTAAACCATATGGTTGAACATGACGGTAAACAAATTGTTTACAATGATGCAGACACGCAGTTGATGAAAATATTTTATTCAGTTAAATATTTCAAAATACGATAAAATAATCATAAAATCATTTATTGTTTGTAAAAAAATGACAACAATTTTCTCTTTTCCAAGTAAATATGATGCCTGTATTAAAAGATATTGATGTGTGCACTACATTAAACATAATCAATAACATTCCAAAACAAAAACAAGTACTTTTAATTATGTTAAAATATTGTTTCGAGTTGGATAAAAATAAATTATTTAAAAAAATGAAATAGTATGAGAAAACTTAAGCTTACGTTATTTTAAATGTTACGTTATTTTAAATGTAATATATAACAGGTAATTAAAGATCTTTACATTTATAACGAAACTGTGATCTTTTACAAGTGTTGGCAACCCAAAACCTAAACATATGATTTTCGAACTGTCATCCAGGTAAAAACCTATAATGAACAGAATATATATACTTAAATTTTGACTGTCAGAAGTGACAGCTGCTAAACACATGTTTTTGCAGATCATATGGTTCGGCGTAGGAATACATAATTTGGTCTGGTAACTTTTCAAATCCGTCAGCTGTGAGCTGTGAGCTGTGAGTCAGCACCAAACAAGCCATGGGACTACTGTAAGCATTTCCTTCATCCAGTAGACTGTTTTGAAGCCTACCATAGCAATAAGATATTCTAAATAGAATACATGGTGGACAGTGTGTATATTGACTTTGTTTAGAATTGTATGTTTATGTCAGATGTCCAAAAGAACAGAACTTTGGAACTTCCTGAGGCCAACCATGAGGACTCACTGTACCACATGATGACTGAAATATATAAAATGTCTCTGTTTTTTCACTTATACATAAGTAAAGTAATAATAGTTTGTTATTAAAATATATATATATATATTATAATAGTTTGTTATTAAAATATATATATATATTATAATAGTTTGTTATTAAAATATATATATATATATATTATAATAGTTTGTTATTAAAATATATATATATATTATAATAGTTTGTTATTAAAATATATATATATATTATAATAGTTTGTTATTAAAATATATATATATTTTAATAATTTGTTATTAAAATATATATATATATTTTTTTGTGATTTTGGTTGAAAAAATTGAGCATGTAAGGCAAAAGCTTGTTTTTTACCTTGACACTGGAAGGGTTAACATTTTAAAATCATTAATATACTCGAACTTAACTCAAACTCGGGAGCTTCCAGAAATACTAGACTCGAATAAAAAAAAACCAAGCTCGTAGACTCCTAATTTTCGCTTCAGATAAAATTTAACAGTTTTAAAAATTTGAGATTCGAAAGCAAATTTAAGATTCAGATTCAAGAAATATGTGATTCTACCCAACCCTAATGTTAAGCATAACATCAAATGTCCTGAAGATACACCTATGACAGGAACAAGTGACCTTAACAGGCTAGCTGAGCACTCACCACAAGGCCGATCCACATGTCTAGCAGACTCTCAAGGAACTTGTTGGTAGAGAGTAGCGAGGACTTGTTGAGCTGCTCCTGACGCAAGTCGTAGTTGTCATGCATGGGGTGCATGAGGGCACACACCATGTCTATGGCCGCGTGGGTCACCCCGTCATTATCCCTCTTGAGGGCTTTCACAACTTTCTTTCCCACACTCTCGCGGAATCTGTACAGATACAACAATGTGCATTGCTTTCCGAGCCAGTGCCCATCTAAGATTTTCAGTCAAATTCAAATATTTGCTTACTTGCCTGTATCAAATCCAAATTTATTATTTAAAAATTAAAATATTTTGAATCAAGTTTGAATAAAATATTTTATAATCAAATGTTATTGACCCCTTTCGGTGGCTGAATGGTCTAAGTGCTAAGGTTTCACTGAACTGTCAATGATGGAGATATCAGGGTTTGAATCCCAGTTGGGTGTGCACAGAGTAGTTTTCCCTAAATTGTTTCCCCTCTCCCTTCCCACAAATGTGGGTACATTTCCTAAAAAGTTCAACCTTCCTCGTCCTTAACGCATTGAAAAAATTAGTAAATATGTGTATAGACTGAACAGGTAGTAAAACAGAATCTAATAAAAAAAAACTATGGTCAATAAAAAGTCTTCAAATAATGACTCAATTTCAAATATTACAAGATAAGTGAGTATATAGGGCCTATGTTCAAGTAAAATAATGTTTCTATGCTATCTTCTTAAAGAAGTTAAAATATGATACAAATGCTGACCTTTAATTTTAATTTCAAATTGAATTCCATCGAATCTAAATCTAGGGTCTATTTGGATTTAAAATTTAAAAGTCTATTGTGAATTTTGAAATTAGTAAATATCCTAACAAGATTAAAAGTGGGATTAAAAATTTCAAAGCTTCAAAGAGGTATAAAAAAGATTAATTTAAGTGTGAGTGGTTGATATTAAACACTCATGTTTTTGCTAAGTGTCTGCACACTATTGGTGTGAGTAACCTTATTTATCTGCTTTATTTGACTAACCCTAATAAGATAGAGAAAATAAACCCGAATAAGAGGATAGAGAAAAAAACCAAATAAGAGGATAGAGAAAAAAAAAGGAATAAGAGGATAGAGAAAAAAACCGAATAAGAGGATAGAGAAAAAAAAGGAATAAGAGAATAGAGAAAAAAACAAAATAAGAGGATAAAGAATAAATAAGAGAATAGAGAAAAAAAACAAATAAGAGGATAGAGAAAAAAAAACAAATAAGAGGATAGAAAAAAATAAAACAAATAAGATAGAGAAAAAAACAAATAAGAGAATAGAGAGAGAGAAAATAAATAAATAAGAGAATAGAGAGAAAAAACTAATAAGAGAATAGAGAAAAAAGGAATAAGAGGATAGAGAGAAAAAACCGAATAAGAGGGATAAAGGAAAAAAACCGAATAAGAGGGATAGAGGAAAAAAAAACAAATAAGAGGGATAAAGGAAAAAAACCGAATAAGAGGGATAGAGGAAAAAAAAACAAATAAGAGGAGAGAGAAAAAAAACAAATAAGAGGAGAGAGAAAAAAACAAATAAGAGGAGAAGGAAAAAAACCAAATAAGAGGAGAGAAAAAAAAACCAAATAAGAGGATAGAGAAAAAAAAAGAATGAGAAGATAGAGAAAAAAAAATCCAGCATTACCGTAAGTAGCCAAGATATTTTCCTGAGAATTATAGTCTCTCCCATTCTTGATCTTGACCATATTTAAAATGTAAGCAAACTTCTGGTCATGCCACTCATCGATCATACGACATCTCTAACTTACCCTGGCATTGCCGTGAAAGCCGAGAATCCAATTTTGGAAGCCACAAGACGACGAAGCGCGTGAAACTGGCCTTCTAGCTCTGGGAGCGTGATGGATGTCTGGTCTCCTTCTTTTTGGACCAAAGACTGGAGAGCTCCTGTTATTAGCTTCTCCTTGTTCTCAGCAAACAGACCCTGATAGGATAAAACCATACTTTATTCAATTGTTTTGCAATGTTTATTTTATGATAAATTACTCTAGTTTTATTTTCATCATTTTTACTACAAAGCACAGATATATTCCGATAATCCGGCATTGCCAAAGTCCCAAGCATGCCATTTTGTCAAATAGCTAAGATTTAATTTCCTGGGGTTTAAGAGCTTAAGAATGTTGAGGAATTTTAATAAAGAATTAAGGTTAAAAACATAGGAATTGGAACCGAGACAAATGGAGGTCGTGATATCTCTGTAATTTTCCCACTATCAGATACACAACCTGAAATTTGATACAAAAGTAAACAGAATTAATCAAAAAGCATGTTTTACTCACATCTTGCGTAACCGAGTACAGAAGTCCACTGTATGGTATATTAGCGTTGAATCTCTCGACCACTTCTGAAAATGATCTTTTGAGAGGTGGAAACTGAAAGAACTTAAGGTGACTCGACTCAGTCTGAAAACATTGCAACAATATTAGATTGTGTTTATGACACAAGTGCCAATACTGGTAACACATTAATACTGAGCATATGGTTTTTGAAACTTTAAATTATTTAATATATAGTTTGTTTAGAAATGAGGTGGCCCAACGGCTAAATAATTTTATACTAATGGAAATTGATAAAACTAAAGAAAAACAAAAAATAAACTAATATGCGTAAATTTAATGAAGAAAGTCCAACTAAGGAGAGAAATGTGGGAAGAATCCAATGCACAAAGGTGACATCTTTTTGTTTGATAATGGCAACAATGCTGAAATATTGATTAATGTGTATTTGACTATTCAAACTATGGAAGATAAAATAAAGAAACAAAGATGTCACCTTTGTGCATTGGATTCTTCCCATATTTTTCTTCTTTCGCTAGGTGGGCTTTCTTCATTAAATTTACACTTATTAGTTTATTTTTCTGTTTTCTTTATTTTTATAAATTTCCATTATAAAATCTGATTACCAAATAGGTTGTTTTTTACTTTTATATGTGTTCTTTTTTCAACAATTTCATCATATTCATTTAATTAACAACATGTTATTGTCATTCTATTATTAATATTGCCCATTAGTACATTTATGTGTTCACGGGGGAATAAAATACACCCTTTTCTCCTTCCCCCCTGTAGAATAATTTAGTGACATTTACATAATAATTTGTAATACAATATTTAAAGTTTTATTATTTACTTTGTGAACCCGCATTTTAGAAGCCGTAAGAGTTATCCTTTCCGCATATTTTATGGCAATAGGTTAGGAATGATGAAGGAATTGTTCAGAGAAAATGTACCCAAATTTGCATGGAGGGAAGGTGAGCAAACCAGTAAAACCACACATAATACCTCCTACAGGGATTTAAACTGCAATCCCTCCATCACCTACAGTTCCAACTATTGTGAGAGCGACGCCTTAGACTGAGTGACCACCGAAGAGGCTAATTTAATGTGAACTACCTCTTCTTCTAGAGGACATCCGAGAGGGCCGAGACGCTTCCCTTTAGGGGTCATGGTCATCTTCACATGGACATCCCGGTTACCAGACGCTCTCACTCCGTCCAACAAGGATGCCAACAGGGAGTCCCTACATGGTTCAACCACAATTATTTATGCATGAAAGAGCGGGAAGAGGCTGGAGTAGGAGGAGGAGTGGAGATGGGAGTAAGGACTATGTATGAGGATCACATACAATGTGGGTATAACAATATAATATATCTTTATCAGGAAAACCTCTTTACACTTTAAGAGGTAATTGTATTACATTTGGAAGAAAGTACAAGAAAGGTGGATAAAAACATATAAAAGGAAAATACACATAATTGTTTTTACAATGAAAAGAAGAACACAATATGGCTTTTACAATACAATAAAATTAAAAGAAAAAGAACACATTTCTGTGTTCTTTTCTTTGTAAAAGCCATAATGTGTTCAACATTTCTTTTATTGTTTTCTATCCACCTTACCTGTAACTTCTTCTAAACATCATGTAAGTTATGGGTGGACAGTGGTTTAATAATAATAATAATAATAATAAAAGGAGTTAAGTGTGTGATAATGGCCATGAATAAAGTGTCGAGGAAACTGGAGGAGAGGAAGGCAGAAAGAAAAGGAAGTGCAGGAACAGCTACAGGAATGGAATTAAGAATGGGAAAGAATGTGGGGTGGAACTTATAATGTAGAAAAGGAAGAAGACAAGGCCTAGCAAAGTTATTAAACTAGGTGGGGTTTATTTGAAAATAGTAAAAAGTGTAAAGAAGAAGAAAAGTATTCATGATTTAAGATCATACTTTGTACCCATAGTTATTTATGCAGCTAACACTTTGACAATGGATACAAGACAGATAAGGAAAGTGGAGGCTGTCACCAGGAGATATAAGATATAGGAACATGTTTGTGCTTTAATAAATTATTATTTACATCTTCTGGAGTAATTTAAATATCTCTATGATTGTTATTTTGATATTTCAACATGGGCCTTCAAGGAAGGGGGAAAGGTTACTATCCCCTTCACCTTTGGAAACAACCCTGATAAAGATATGGCTGTGTACTATCCTAAAATAACTACTACTATGAGAATAACTTTTTTTAGCACAGAGTCTTATTACCCATTCAATTATATGTACTAATTACGTTAAATTGTTAAGGATAAAGAAGATTAAATTTAGAAGACGTGTACCTAAATATGTATGGAGGAAGAGTGGATAGCCATTAAAAAAAAGCCACCCTCAGTACATCTGACCAGGATTCAAACCCCAATCTACCAGTCATTGCCAATTCAGCCTATTGCGAGAAAGATGCCTTAGACCATTCATCCACCGAGGCGGGTAAATAATTCTTACCTAACATTATTGCCATCCCTGGTTTATAGTGAAGCGAGAGAGAGAGTTTACAAAAGTCACCACAGACCTGTCTGTAGCCATGTAGGTACGTGTTTCCCCGCTGATGTACTCCACCACGAAGAGTTGCGGGTTCTCCCGGCTTCTGACCAGAGCAAAGATATCTGCAAGAGGTCGGAGCGTGCACACGGTGTAGGTCTGAGGGTCTCGCTCCAGCAGACACGTCTCGGTGAGACAAAGGGTTCGGCGAGCTGGGTCCTTGTGCCGGGGGCTTATCTTGTGGATAGTGAACTCAGACACAGAAGTCACGTGCTCATCCCCGCTGACATTAAGAACAATAAATATTTATGGTAAAGTTTTTTTCACTAAAATGGCATCAAAAACAGGATAATTTTGTCACTTATATTATGGTTTAAATCAGGAGGAGTAGCCAACGTACTTACCCCAAGTGTTTTTATTTATTTGAGGTATTTGACATGCACTTTATGAACCAACTTATTCAGGGTGGCTACAATACTTATTTTATAAAATTCCCTGACTTTTCCAGGCAACATTTTTTCAATTTTCCCTGACTACTTTTTTCCAGTTTTAATGGTGATTATGACTAGTTTTATTTATTATTGATATTTAAAAAAAAGTTTGTATCTTCTGAACATAAACAGTTTTACCAGTTATTTAAAAAATTTAAATGTTATTTTATTTAGGTATTATTAACTTTTTTTAGTGTTTAGTTGCGAAATTAATGTGATATTTTAGACATATTATTTAATTCCCTGATTTTTCCTTATTTTTAGTTAAATTCCCTGTTTTCCCTGTAATCCAAAAATTCCCTGACTTTTCCAGGTTTTCCCTGTCTGTAGCCACCATGTTATTGTATGTAACAGCACACAAGAATTTCTATGAGCAAGCACGAAAGGGCCTACCAATTTTGTCAGGAAAGGAATTTTAACATACCTTCCAGGATTCTTTTGCAGGCTACATACAGTTGATATGGGACCAATGGCTTTACTTCCCATGTGAAGGAAGTTGTGTCCCAGATTTTTACCGCTCAAGAAAAATATGTTGATCCCGGCTGGGTTTTAACCCAAGCACATCGGGTCTTAAGGCAAGTAAGTTCGCTTAATTAACCTATGTGTTGTTTAGATAAAACACTGAAAACACCCTTTTAAAGACTATCTTTCACTACCACAAGCAGCTTCTCCAAGTTCAAAGAGTAAACTTGAAGAAGTTTCCTGTGGTTGTGAAAGATAGTATTTAAAAATGTGTTTTCTTAGGATTTGATCTAAACAATTTAAAACCGGTGTCATTAAGGTGTGTTGCCTATCCCTCTTAGCTCTAGCTATGTAGAATATTAAAAAATGTTGAGAAAATTGTATTCTAAGAGACTTAAATCAGAGCATTTTCAAGCTGGAGACAAATGATTGTGTGTCTACCATAGTAATAAATTAATAAATAGGGCTTGTAGGATAATTAAAAAAGAAACACTTTAAATCCATACCTAAGCTAATTTGCTATAAAATTAAACAATGCTACAGTATTTTCGTCTTCACTACTTATTCTAAATGAGTTTAAATCCATACTTGTCAACAGTTTTGTTTTTCTCAATTCGATTCAACATTTACAATTAAAATCCTTTTCCATACATTCAACCCAGTGATTTATATACTATACTGGACATAAGCACACCCCTTGCAAAGGACCAAACTGTGACGCTCATGTTTGTCGTCTGCTTGTTTGTCAGGGGAGAGATTTAACAATTTTCTTTCAATGTTCTTATAATAAAACATATATCTGGCACATAAAACTGTTTTTGAAAAAAAAAAAGAAAAAAAGTGAAGTATTACACCAAGCATGTCTGAAGAAACATATGTTAAAGAATATACAATTCAGTTTTACAGGTAACAATGTACAAATATGAGTAAAATCTTTAATATATAAAATATGTTGCTATCACCCATGTTGGTTACAGTCTGCCAAGACTACAATATATTTAAAGTTGGCTATTAGCTTTTATATTGGTTTCAGAACCCATATTATATAGAAATTTTAATAACTATAATTAAATAAGGTAACTTAAAACATGATTACATTTGTTTGAATTTTCTCAACTGTATTGTAATGGGGTTGAAAATAAATAAAAAGTTTATAGTAAAGAAAAACACTAACAAAACAAGCAAGTTTGATTCATGATAGATCACAATAATACAAAGGTTATGTCGAATACCTTTAATATTACCTAGTGCTAAAATTAAAAATAACTAAAAATATTTACAGTGAAAAATTACCTAATTATGAGAATTGTTGTTTCATTTGAATGCCAGAACCTTTTTTTAAGCATCTTACTACCCATTCGAGTTATACACCTATATACTAACTAAGCTAATGTCTTAGGAATGAGGTAGGCTTGGAGGAAATGTATCCACATTTGCATGGAGTGGAAAACCATTTAGGAAAAACCACCCTCTGTACATGAGTACACGCGACCAAGATCGAGCCCTGATCTCCCCATCATTGTGAGATTGATGCCCTTGGCCATGCGGCCACCAGGGTGGATGTATTATTATTTAGTTGGATTTGAGAGCTAAGAATTGAGATATCAAAAATTGTGATATTAATATCAGGGTTGCCACTATTTTCT
Source organism: Timema monikensis (assembly GCA_902151445.1). Taxonomy (NCBI): domain Eukaryota; kingdom Metazoa; phylum Arthropoda; class Insecta; order Phasmatodea; family Timematidae; genus Timema; species Timema monikensis. The sequence continues at coordinate 243,885 of CABFVZ010000550.1, read as the reverse complement.
TCCTTTCAAATTCTCTGTTTATCCCAGGTTTTAAAGAAGGAATTCCCATTTTTTCAAGCAATTTTGATTAAAGAAAATAGTAATAAAATTTCATTTTTCTTCAAAATGAGTGTTTTGCATCGTGTAACTTATGTTTAGAACACGATGATTTAATATTGATGCGAAAATACATCTTCTGTCGCTTCACAATCCTTGTTTAATGAGTAATAAGAAAGGTTTGAATCAACGTGCTTAGTTCGTCAGTTTAATTTTTCATCCATCCAAAGACCTATTATTTTAATCTTTCAGTTAAATGTCTCAAATTAACAAAAATGTCAGCACTTTTGCTAGCTTTTGCAAAACTCCTTGTTTACTCTCAGATTTTTACAGATAGAAAATATCCTGTATTTTCCCAGTTTTCCAAGTGCGTGCCTCTTGATACAAGTAAGAATTGAGAAAATCAAGTTTAACAACCTTAATTGACATTCAATTTGGGAATCAAGTTTAACAACCTTAATTGACATTCAATTTGGGAATCAAGATAGATAACATCTACACTCAATTCCATTCATTTTGGAGGATTGAATTAGTATATTTAACTTAACCACAACACAATACTACCAACCTGAATTTTCCCAGTCGCTGACTGGCAAACTCAATTTCAGTTATTGGTTCTTTCAGTACTTTGATACCAATACCTACAAAAGTACACGCCGACTCTAGCATCTTCTGACGGATTTCACTAGAGTTTGGTGATGTAAAAAGGTGCTGTAATGAGAATATATTATAATGAAGATACAATTAAGAGTTGTACACAATATTACAAGTATTTATTGTGGCAGTTCTCATGGTTTTAAAATATCAACATAGGATAAATTTTTTATAACATTTGCTCATAAAATTTTGAAGGGGGTAAAAGGGGTTGGATTATAAAACAAAGCCATTTTGATATATATTTTAAAAAAATGTTTTCTGGGGATCAGAAAAAAATCAAGTAGTCACTAAACCCCTTTTATGATACATATATCAATTAAAATAAACACGTTTGGGTTACATACATTTGTACTAATTATGCTGTGTTATGAATATAAAAGGTTAAATTTAGAGGAAATGTATCCATATTTACATTGAAGAAGAGTGGAAAAACCTTTACGGGAAAACCACCCTCAGTACATACAACCAAGATTCAAACCCTGATCTCCCTGCTATTAGCAGTCTAGTCTATTACGAGAATGACACCTTAGACCAGGCGGCCACAAAAGTGGATTTTATATCAGTACTAAGAATATGTTAACAAAAATTGACAAACCATTCTGCCAAAGCCGCCCGCGACAATGACAAAGCCCCCAGGATAGTCCTTAACTTCAGCCATCCCTTCGATGTCCTTGTAGTTGTAAGAAGCGAGAATCACATTGGTGGCTGGATCCAGCTGGTCCAGAGAGCAGGCCGTCACCTCCAACATCACGGGCAGACGAGTGTCCGACCAATGGTGCTTATAGGCGTGGTATCTCTGTTTAAATATAACATCCCTGTATTAACAGGGTGTCTTCCAAATTATGTAAACCATATTTTAAGAGTGTGCAAAGTTTAAAAAAAAATAAAAATCAGCTCCAACTTTACTTAAAAAAAAAAAAATTCCAACTTTAACAATTACGAAGCTTCACCAATAAAAAATATTGACAGCTAAAATACTCAGCTTACAGTAAATTATTACTTTTTCGAGCTGTTATGTTCATTACAAATTAAGATCCACCTGGAAAAGATATGAAGATATCAAAATTTAAGTTGTGATAAAACAAAATAATACAAACTGTGCAGTAAAACATTTTACAAGTAATTTTAGTGCATAAAACAACTAACCAAAAAATATTCAAACTTTGATTTGGATTCGAGAATATTTGATATAGTATTCGATTTATAGAGTTTGAGTGGAATTGAAATGTGGACTTTACACATACCTATAATATTTAATGACTCTTTCATAAACTATACATAATTGTTCATGACAAAAAGAAGAGGAAGAAGAATATACATCCTCATTCTTCTACTGTTATTGTCCCTCTTTCTTCCTCATTTTATTTTCTGTCTTTATTATATTCAATTTTGAACTTTGTCATCACTGGGGAGTAGTAGCAAATCTAAGCTAGTTTCAAGCAAAGTATAAAAAACCTTTTCTTATCTGAACACTAACTTCATTAATTTCCTGACCAAAATCTAATTTCAAGACTTTTGTAGACACCATGAATTTAATGTAATTCAGAACATTCCTGATATGCCATGTGTTGGCAAGCTTAGTGGTGCATTCTGTGTCCAATAGTAGTACTACCAAGTCTGTTGTTTTAAAAAGTCATGGGAGTAAGAACTTGGATAGCTCGGTTGGAAGAAGAATGTAACATTCAGCAGAAGGCTATTGTTTAGGGCTTGTATATGTATATTATTTAATGTGTGTCATTTGAACATTATAGACAGTTTGGTGTGTTGGAACCAAAACATTGTTTTTGGAGGTTCTTTTTACTGCTGTGTCTGGCAGTTCATTCTTGTCTCAGCTTGCAGCCAGTTCTAGATGTACCTCATTTTGTTGTTGGATACAAAATGATTGGTCATCAACTGCATTTATCCAATGTCAGCCTCGAGTAGTTCTACAGTGTCTTGAACGCTCGTGTGTGTGTGTGTGTGTCTGAAATATTATGTCAAAAAACCGAATTCTTGCACGTACGTCTAAATTGAAGCCCATTTTGAACTTTTATACAATCCACTTTTTTGACCAAACAGTTTTATCTCTTTCTCTTCTCCTTTGACAAAATATATGGTTTGAGGTCTGGTTGTTGTGTTTAGCCAATATATAAATCATACAAATCCACAAATGACTTGTACAAGTAGTAACTGTGTAAAAAGCCCACCACAAGTACATAATTTTTTAGCTATAGTCCTGCATGCACAAATAAATAAAACTCTCTCTGGACTTGAAAATTCCTCCTCATCATAATCATCATCATCAGTTTCCAACCTGTAGCTGGGTCAGTTTAGTAAAATGCCTCCATCTTCCTCTATCATTTCACCACTCTTCCTCTTTTAATAGCCTACATTCTTCTCCTCAAACATGCTCACTTACTGTTATCTGCTCCTTCCATCTATTTCTTTGTCTTCATTGGGGTCTTTTTCCTTTATACTTCACCTCCATCATTCTCTTTGGTATTCTCTCCTTTTCCGTCCACATTAAATGCTCATACTATCTCAGTTTTGCCTCTACTATCTCATGTACTCCTGGACGCCCACTCTTTCCAGGATAACTTCATTCTTAATCTTGTTTCTCCTTGTGACAGCTAACATGCTCCTCACCAACTTAATTCCCATGGCTTCCACTTTCCTAGTCTCACTTACATTCATTGTCCATGTTTCTGCTGCATGTGTGACAATAGGTACAAAGTACATCATGTACAAAACTTCCTTTCACTTCAAGGGCACTTCTCTTCTCCATAGCAGGTCTCTTACGCACCTATAGAACAACTCTCCCTGCTGTCCTCTTCTCAATAGATGCACTCTACTTCCACCTTTTGCCTCAATCACGTTTCCAAGATATTTTACGTTTTGTTCTTTTCTCAGCTCTACTTCAGCCAACTTTATATCTTTGCAAGGCATTATCCTCTGCCCTGACATTATATTATCATCACTTCACACTTTGCCATGCTAAATTTAACTTCACTTTCTTTCGCTACTTTATTTCATTCCTGTAGCTGTTCCTGTACTTCCTCTTTCTTCTCCCCCCATACCATCAAGTCATCAGCAAACATCATGGCTTTCATTCAATTCTGCTAAAGTTTCCTTGCCACTTTATTCATCACCATTTCTGTTGTTATTGTTGTTGTTATTAGCACCGCGACTTACTACCCGTTCGGGTTATACGCACTTACGCTAATGTGTAATGGTAGGGTGATTGTGAGATGAAATGAAGGACCTACAGTTTAACGTGGAATCCGAACCACGGTGGCGGCCTGGCATCCATTTCTGTTACAAAGAGTAGTGGTGAGAGAGCACTCCCTTGCCTCAACCAATTTTTTATTTGGAGTAATTTTATACCCAGCTTATAAAACAATTCAGCTTATTGTCTTCAAAATTATAATGAGTACAATTATTTACAAAAATACATGCAAATAGGATTTAAATAGCCTGGCATTCTTGGTAGGCCCTACCATTTAATTGATGGCACCAAATTAGTTCAATAATAAATTTAATTTATTATTCAAATATGTGATATATTAATATAATTTGGGGACTAAACAGAAGAAAAATGAAAAGACTACAGACTTACCAGAAAACTTTAGGCCTCAAAGTTCACAATTAAAAATACAACAAAAACCATAGTTATTAAAGTTTTGGGTTACATTAATCTCCTTTTTCAAAAGAAGAGAGTAAAGCACAAGGGATTAATTTAATTAGGTGAATTGAAAAGGGAAGAAACGAAAACACGGTATCACTAACCAAAATCTCCTTTGGTTTTTCAGCAAACAAGGATCGGAACCGCAGAGCCTCTGTGAGTAACTGGGCCCGGTGCTCCGACGAGAACCTCATCGAGTCCACCTTTCGATCCTTCTTCATGGTGATGGTGAACTCATTGTTCTGTTGCCCCACAACCTTCACGCTCGGCAGGATGTTGATGAAGTCGCTGTACATCCACTTGTTGGTCACATCCCATGACGCAGGGTTGTACGTCGTTATACCAGCCGAGCCCACCGAGAAAATCCTTTTATATCTAAAAACAAATAGAAATAACTGATTCTGTAGTAAGATTGTCATAAATGTTAAAAACTATTTTTGAGAGGTATATAAAATGCACTTTTTCCTATGTTTAATGTAATACAACACACAACGTACAAACTTGCATTTTCTAGAACACACACACACAAAACCGTTGCTAATAATTTTATCTTTTTTTTGGTCACACATCTTACTACCCATTTGGGTTGTACGCATATGCTATAATTACTTAAATAGGGAGGAGGAAGGTAAAATTTAAAGAAAGTGAGACCGCATTTGAGTTGAGGACTAGTATAAACCCATAAGAAAAGCAATACTCAGTATACCTAACCGGGATTCAGACCCTGCTCTCACAGTCATCGGCAGTCCAGACTATTGCAAGAGTGACATCCAAGAGTTTTCAAAGTGCAGCCCATGGGCCACTGTAAAATTTGTTGTGGCCCGGTGGCACATGAAATAATTAAAATGATTTCAAGATAAAAATGATAAATGAAAATATCACTTTTACATAATCAACTAATAAAATAAACACATTTTATTTTGGTATTTTACATTATTTTATAAACAATTTTTGCTTTTTATGTGAAGATGTTTTTAAAAATGTATTTTAATCCTGCAAATGACAACTCCAGTAGACAAGACAAATCGCGCTACCTCCTGCTGTGAAACAACAGAACATACTTCATAAGAAATCCTAGTCTATAGTGTGAGTATAAGTATAATACAAATATATTTATATGTATTCAATCCAAATATTCTGGGTACAGTATCGCGAGCCAACAAGAGACAGAAATTTTGACCCTTGGACATAAAAAGGTGTAAGACCCTTGCCTTGCCTTAGACCATTCGACTTCAGAATCAAATGACAATTTCATCAATGATATATTTTTGACCATGCCGGGAATCTAAAATGGGATCCTTTAAGCAGACATGCTAACAACCAAGTTAAAGTGTCGGACAAATTACGTTCCTAAAGTTTACTCAGGTTACTTAAGTTTCTTTTATTTGTTAGGGGCCTACTGCTTCTCCTTAATCAGGGCCTTACTTTAAACATATTTATACCCCATATTGTAATATTATCTTTATTAATTTATGAAATCTGTTTTTGTTACAAAAGTGAAATGAGTATTTTTCTCATTTTGATAACAGATACAGCAAACAAACAAAACCTGCTATGACAACCAAGTGCTCCTAAAACCTTAATACATCATTGAACTTGGATGTCGAAGACATGGCAGTCAAGGTGCAAATCCAGAGAGGATGGTTTTCAATAGGCGATTTTGAATCTGGTTTACCCTTTTTCTTTCTATGTCCATGATGGTACATTTTAATTAAGATACCCTTTCATACCTTACTACTTGGTTTAATTTTAACTATCACAAATGTTGAGTAATGTTATCATACATTTAAAACATCCCCTGATTCTTTATGACAGTGATTACCGGAGTTCTACCAATTGATACTCATAAGTTTTTCAATGAAAGCATCAAGAATGTGTCCAAAATTTCAAATTTCAACAATATTCAAACAGAAAGTTACTGTTATAAAAAACCAATGAGTTCTTCAACTGCAATATTTTAAGTCCTACTAAATTTTTTATATAAAAATAAAATCATTTACTTAAGAATATCACAATACAAGTTTAAACATTTCTAATAGCGAAGCTACAATTTAAGAAAACTATCCCCGAGGTTTTAACATAACAATTTAAATTATATTTTTTTAAATGAAAGCTCATGTTTCGATGAAGATGAAATGACATGATCTACATTTTAGAAATCCTAAGTCATCATTTATACAATCTAAAAGATATAGCTGAGAGCTGACATTGCAATATTGACATATGAATGGTTAAACGGGTCGGCAAGATTTTTTTTTTTTTGTTATTTAAATTAGGTTTGCAATACTTACTTCCCCTTCCAAGAGTGCTTAGTGACGAGGAAACATGCCACATCCTGATTATCTTTTAACGGAATCATCTTATTGCTACCTAGAAAATAAGAAAAAATTAAATTAAATAAGCTATAATAGCAAGGGTCACAACAAAGCATGTGCATATTCAAAATGAGTTGAAATAGTGACAAATTTTGTGAATAAAAGGTGACCTATTTGCCAATATTCAATCAAGAGCATTAAAAAAACTTTATCTAACATAAATCAAAAGTTTTTCTTTGTATGTAAATAAAACGTACACCAATAATTTTATTTCAAATCCCCAAACAAATTTGGCTGCCCAAAACTTTAGTTGGGCCACTTTAAATCGTCAGACCACCATCAAGCCATACCAACTGAGCAGCCACCGTCTGTTGGTGATGAGAGTGCCAGCTTCTACAGCTAGAGAGTATTAAGTGGTCAACACAAGGATCCTCTGGTCATTAGTTTTAGTTTTCTAGACCTTAGCCACTATTTTTTCATCTAAATAGCTACTCATTTGTCCTCATGAGGTTCAGTTTAACCTCGTTCCAAACCAACTGCTTCATAGAAAATCTGGAAGCACTGGGGATTGAACCCCCGGACAACTGTAGCTAGGAACGCTGACTACTTGACCACAGAGGTGGTCTTAGTTGAGCCACTAGCATTTTACTAACAGTTAAAAATAATCTCAAACAAGGCTACACCTTAAAATATATAAACTTTATGTATAAATCTCACCATCGTCATAAGCTTAATTCCACAATGGGTCATTTATGGTTATATAAGGAAATTGTATAAAAATAAGTAGTCAGACATTAGGTGCTTATAATAAAACTGTATAGTGTACTTTGTTAAAATAGGTATTTACTATTAGGCCTATAGCAAACATCAATAAATCATACTAAAAGCCTTGATTGGCTATGGCCATAATTACAAATATGTTTTTATCAGGACTATGGAATCTTGGAGTCTTTAGTCAAAAGCAATTTTGGGCGAAGTCTGAGTATGTAAAATTGTATGTACCGACTCCAGCTTCAAAATAAGCTTATAATATTATAACATTATAAATGGTAACTATATTATTTAAACATTTTTTATACTTTATGACCAATATTTGTAACTTGGATTGACAAATTTATTCAAATATAGATTCACAATGTCAAATAAGCTTACCATAAAGTAAGCATTAGACTCCTATTACACTAGGTCACCATTAACTATGAGGAAGGGGGGTTCAAATCACAATTTAGTGCCATGAGGGTGGTTTGAAACATTTTGATTTTTAATGTAGACCCCCTTTCCCTCCTTGATTCTCTACTAAAGCTGGTGTGTCTCGTTTAAAAGTCAACTCCACTATCATATTTCCATTAAGTGTTGCAGTGAGCTCACTTCAGTGGCTACACAGTCTAAGGTGCGACTCTCGCAATAGACTAGACAGCCAATGATAGGGAGAGCATGGTTCAGTTCAGAATGGGGGTGCTGGGGGGGGTGATTTTTCCCAAATGGTTTCCTATTTCTCCCTACACGCAAATAAAGGTATATTTCCTTTAAATTATATCCACCCCACAAGTATTATTAAATTTGGATATTCCAGAAGGGTGGTAAGATTAAGGGAAAATAACGATTTAAAAACTAGGATATGAACATTTGTAGAATATCTATCAATAGGTCGTGATGACCTCAAAGATAAAGATTGGGGTCGAACCCCAGCAAAGGTTGGAATCAAATGAATTGTTGTAAAGTCTTAAAATGTTACATGAAAGAAAAATGAACCTCAACATAGAACAAATCCTATACACTTCAGTTGTAAAGTATTGGCGCGCTAAGACAAGGGTCACAGGTTCGATTCTTATGTCTAGGTGTAATTTTAAGATTTACAAATAGAAATAAAAGGTTAGGTCTGAGGGGCATTAGTGTGGTAATAACAAGAGTAAAACAAAAAATATTTTTACAAATGTAAGGAGAATATACCCCAGCAAAATAAAAAGCAAATCAAACGTTCTATTTTAATATAACTTAACTGTTTAAACTAATTGAAAAACCACAATCTTTAAACAGGAATTAAACCGATTACCTTTGGCTTTGTGCATGAATCCTTTACCACTGAACCATCCTAGTAGCTAATTAATTTCTTATTGTGTTGACTCAAACTGTTGTGAACAGGTGAAATATCAGCCACACGAGATGACTCAGTGCTAAGAGCATTGGAGTGCAGAGCCCACGTACTGGGTTCGATACCTGAGTCAGAGTTGTAATTTTTCACTTTATTTAATTTGACTATCAGAAACATGTGGACGTTTATCATGTATCAGCTTGTGATAACTTGGAAATAATTTTTTATGTACCGCAGAAAAAATATCTCCCTAACTTATCTCCATAATTCTGCCACCTTTCCGAGTGAAGTGCACAAAAATTGCAATAAAGTGCAAATAACAAATTACCAAGGTCACACCTATCTTTCATATCTAATATACATTCAACCAATTTCTGCCACTTACCCATCACTGTTCCCATGACAATTCAAATGAGGAAAATAGCTCTGAAATATCACAATTGTCTGCTACACACGTTATTGATGACAGACAGACTATGCAAAGAACACATGATAAAATAAGTTAAACCATTAAGATATTACTTTTCAAAGATGTTGCTCACATTTAAGGGTTAGTTAGCTCATTTTATTGATGTTTATATGAAAGGTGGTGCAATGTATTTATCATGCATGATCGCTTTAAAACTCCAGAACTGTTCACTTGTTAATAAACATATTCTAGAAATGTTGACTTTTATAGAACACCAACAATAGAATTAGTGGCCTTAATTGTGCCGCGAAAAACAAAGACGTACAATTATAAATGATCATTTAATTGCAAATAGTCGGATGAGATGTAATAGACCCTTAAAGATGTTGTATCCTCGCAATATATATCTATATATATTACCGTCCAAACCTGATTTCAGAATAAACTAAATAAAACTAGGCTGAATTGATATATTCTGCCGCTTGTAAGTTTAACCTAAGCTAACCTAGCCTAAACCTGGTTTGGCCTAGTAAAATTGTAGGCTATACTAGTTATTCTTACGAGTTAGGCCAAAATTTCAGGATTACTAACTAATTTAAACTAGGCTAAACATGTACATCCTGAGGCTCTTAGAATGTATCAATTTGATCTAGTCTGATCTAGTTTGTCATGGAATCAGGTTTGGACAGTAACATAAATAAATATATATATTTTTTTTTTGCACCTACTCAGGTTATACACATATGTACTAATTGCACTAATAAGTTAGGGTTGAGAAAGGTTGAATTTAGAGGAAGTGTACTCACAATTGTGTGGAGAGAGTAGAAAACCATTTTGTAAAAACCACCCTCGATACAGCCGACAGGGATTCAAACCCCAATTTCCCTCTCGACAGCTTGGGAATTGGGAAGGTTGAATTAGAGGAAGTGAGCCCGCATTTGCGTGGAAGGAGAGTGGAAAACCATTTAGGAAAAACTGCCCCGGTTCACCCGACAGATTCGAATCTCAATCTCCCTGTCCTCAGCAGTCGAGCTCAACACAACTAGTGTGTTAGCCAACTACGCCACCAAGATGAGTATGTTTTTAATAATCTTGAATTTAGTATCATTGGATTCTCCACGTTTTTGTTAGTGCAATGTAAACACACATTTTTTATTATGTATATCATGTTTTATAGGGGGGAAAACTTGCCTAAAAGGTGCAGTTCTTAGGTTTCATCCCTCTTTAATGATATAGTTATCCTTTGAAACAAACATTATATTTAAACACCTTTTGACTTAAGCGATTTTTCAACTTGGGCGGAGACCTTAGCCCTGAAAATTGTGAGCTTACTGTATTCTTTAAATTTGGAGGTTTATAATTAAGAAGCGTATTTCAAGTGAATTATTTTAAGCAGGTTAAGGGGGTGCCCTTTCATGTCTCATGATAACGATCTGTTGGTGTTATGTGGTTAAAGAGGCTATGTTGGAAAAAAAAATAGGATGGATGAAGATAGTGTGCTCAAATGGATAAATTTTGGTAACATTTGAGTTGTTTTCCTAGTCCTATAAATTCCAGGTGAAGATAATGTGTGCAAATGGATGAATTTTGGTAACAATGAGATGATTTCTTAGCACTAGAAATTCAGTAAAATATCTTCATTCAAGGATGTTTATTGCAACCAAGACTAGTCATGTCATACTACTCAACTGCATACAATTATACTCTTTAGCGTGTACAATGTCTTTAGTTGTTCACTTGGGAAGTATGTTGTGTGTGCGATGTCATCAGTCATCAACAATTTGTAATGTATTTACAGGCTTCAACTATTGCATGAGAGAAATTAAGTGATTCCCAGAAAGGGTTTCAGAAATTGATTAAAGTCATGCTTGATAGGTTAAGAAAGTTATTATAAACATTGGGAATGCCAGGCCTCCATCCGTGGTTCGGATTCCACGTTAAACTGTAGGTCCTTCATTTCATCTCACAATCACCCTACCATTACACATTAGCATAAGTGCGTATAAGCCGAACGGGTAGTAAGACGTGGTGCTAATAATAATAATATTATTATTAGCACCGCACCTATCAAGCATCACTTTAATCAATTTCAATTTAGATATAGCCTACTTTTGGCACTTTAATCTAACCAACTAATAATATATAATCTTAAAATAATGTTAAAGCAATCGAATCCCACTTAAACTTTGTTAACCTTTGTGGATTCTGGCTCTATTACTATTTTATTTAACAGTATTTTTTCTTATTTGTATGACCTAAGTGAACATTTTTTGCACAATAGTTTATTTAAAAAACAGGACAAGCGGTGCAGATTATAATACTTTATTAAGTTTATTTAGAAGAAAATTCAGATAAATTCAACAAGGGAGAAAAGTATCACAGATAAATCTATCAAGAGTTAACACATAAAATAGGTTTAGGCTACTTTGATTTACAAACTTAAAAGATTTGTTATCTGTGATACTTTTCTCCCTTGTTGAATTCATCTGAATTTTCTTCTAAATAAACTTAATAAAGTATTATAATCTGCACCGCTTGTCCTGTTTTTTAAATAAACTATTGTGCAAAGAATGTTCACTTAGGTCATACAAATAAGAAAAAATACTGTTAAATAAAATAGTAATAGAGCCAGAATCCACAAAGGTTAACGTATGTTATAAAAGGTTAAGTGGGATTCGATTGCTTTAACATTATTTTAAGATTATATATTATTAGTTGGTTAGATTAAAGTGCCAAAAGTAGGCTGTATCTATTCCTAGATCGAATTAAAATCTACTTACACAATAAAACCTCGAGGAGGCGCTAAAAACTTGAAAATTAATCATTATTCAAGTTTCTACCTCAGACAATGATATAATAAATCGAATATCATAGTCATTAGTTATGTTATTAAATACCATAAAAATTACCTTTAACATTACATGTGATGATAATAACATTATTTTCTTTAGAAATGAGAATAATTTTCAATAAAGTGTGTACGAGATACTGAATATACGCTGCAATAGAGCGGAAAATTCTGAATAAGGCTTAAATTACCTAGTATTTCAATAAATCTTCATAGGAATAAACGTCAAATTTCACTGATAACTGACAAACATAAAGTTTAATTTGACAGGTAAATTAAATACGGTTGAAAACATTATGCAAACCGCATATGTTTGTGTGAATCACAATAAAATAATCTTCACAATAACTATGAAGCGGCTTTATAGACTTTACTGATACACAATTATTTTTTCAGTTATCACTAGAAGAAAAATATAACACCACCTCACAACGCCATTTGGGGGTGTTTGTAAGTCAGCTGTTTTCGTGTTGGTGGGCCATGGTTGCCACGATTGTCTTCTTAATCTATGTTCATAAAGCTAAAAACTTTATGTGAGAAAAATTAAACACTTCTAGAACGCAACCATAATCAAATGTCAAACGCTAACCCATAAAATATTTGTTGTGAGTTAATTAAAGTTAGATGAAAATTTTGTTCCATGATTGGCTGTTATTCAGCAATGAATTTCCCTTTTCCAAATCGTCAACTAAGCGGCGAATCACGGATCACGGGGAGGAGCTAGATTTGTTTACACACATTTGTAGCTTGAATGCTAGATTTTAGTTGGTAAAAAAAATGTACTTAACTACATTAGAGATGGCAGCATAACACATTTCAATAAATAGATAGAAACTGAGGTCAAACTACTAATTAAAAAAGATATGTCTTCAAAATCTGCTTCGGTAGCCACACGGTTTAACGTGCTACTCTCGCAGTCCAATAGACAGCCAGTGACACGGGATATCGAGATTCGAATCTCGGTCGGGTGTACTGAGGGTGGTTTTCCACTCTACCTCCACTTCCTCTATATATATATATATATATAAATTCCTAATCCCTAAAACCATCAACATAATTAGTACATAAGCGTATAATCCGAACGGGTAGTAGGACGCGGTGCTAAAATAAATATATGGATACACTCATACATACCTAATTACACAGTTCCCTTACAAGGTAGTCAAAATACTGTGCATGTAGCTCAAAAAACAACAACACCGTAGGTACTTGAACTCTCCTTACTAATTTTTTCCACATTTCCCTAGCCTTGCATACTCCCTTCACTTCAACAACATTCATACACTGAGTCATACATGCTCTTTTATTCTTAAAACTCTTAATATTTCTCTTTTCACATATTCGTCTACAACATTTAGCCTCGTCTTACATGGTGGCCTAAACCTACCTTTTGATCCACACATTCTACCTTCATATACAGTGGCGTAAAGTCAGGGCAAGCAAAGCAAGCAATGCTTGCCTTTTATGATATGTAATTATTTTATTTAATGTTTGCAAATATATTCTTCTGGTAATCATTTAAATGTTATTCAAGCATCAGTGGGTTTGTAAAAAATCCCATTCATGGCAGTGACCGTAACATGAATGCAAGACGAGCACTAGTCCATCTAATGGTGGTTGAAGGTAGGAAGTTGTCCGAATTTCATCCCATTGCTCTAGTTCTTATTTGTGACGTCATAGATTTCAGAGGCTTGATAAGGGGAAGAGCTGCGGATGTCAGATAAAAATGCAAGCAGCCCAAATACGACTCTCTTGACCGAAAGGTGACGACTAGAACCGAAGTCATTATCCTTCTCTTCCCCTTTCAAAACATATAGGGATGGTATGTAATGAAAGGGGAAACTAATATAGTGTCTTTAAGTGCGGTACAAACGACACAACTTCTTGTACATAAATTTGTATTGTATACAATTTCAGGAAATAGAACGCGTCCTATATCAGCCATTTTTCTTGTACAATTTTCGAGTTGTAAACATGAAAATTTCGTCTGCTTCACAGTTTTTTTTTTTTTAAAAGAGTGAGTGTAAAGAAAACAGCTAAATGCTTGAAAACAAACAAGTAATTATTATTGAAGGAGGTTAACCCCAAATAAAAAGGTTATCAACGGTTTGAATGAATATTTAAAAAAAAATCTAAATTTTTTTCATAATATTTAGGAATGAATAAGAAAATATTTACATGAAATACCAATATTTTCCAAATTATTCAATCATCATTTTTTCATAAAAAGACAAAAACGTCATGTTTTTTTTCCAACTATTGTATGCAATCTCATATACCATGTGAACAGTCACTGGCTAAAATTTGTATGCAATCCATCTTTTTGTACAAGAAGTTGTGTCGTGTGTACCGGGCTTTAGAATTTGGTGGAGTTTATTATAGCAGGTGCTTTTGTTTTGATATTTGTATTAGTGAGAAAGCTAACAACGAAATATTATAAGTATATGTCTATAATAAGTAATAACACAATAATGTAAATCACAGTACAGAAGGACGCCCAAAGCCACAACTATAATTAAAAAAAAAACACCTCCAAATAGCTTCTTAAAGCATAAAGAATTAAAAATTAAAATCCAGGGCCTCCCCTTTTAACCTTTTTTCCAAGCTTGCCTAAGGATTTTGGTCACGAGACGCTACTGTTCATATACTTTCTTCGTCACTGTATACACTTTCCTCCTATCAACATGCCCAAACCAACGCACGATGCTTCTTTCACACTAACCTATCGGATTCCCTTTCAAATTGCACTCCTTTAGCAGCCATTCAGCACTGACTATTTTTATACGAGTTTTTCCACATACATTTCTTAGATAACTCATTCCAACCGCATTCACCTTGCTATTGTGTTTATCCTGACAAACCCACGCTTCACATCCATAAAACAATGTTGGCGTTAACACACTTTTATGTATTGACATCTTTGCCTCTTTCACTATTACTCCATTCTTCGCAATAGTCCACATACATCCAACTACTCTCTGAGATGCATTCACCCTACTATCGATTTCACCATCCATTCTCTCATTTTTACAGAACATTCTTCCCAGATACACAAAATAACTCACTTGCTCTAACAGTTTGTCATTTATACTAAGCTGACAATCATTTCCTGATCCGTCCTTATCAAAAACTATCACCTTATACCAGACCCGTGGCCACATTAAAACGATTCAATGCATTCTGCAAGTCACTTTCATTCTCAGTAATTAATACGGCATCATCTGTGTATAACAGCACTTTCACATTCACATTGTTCATGAATCATGACTATATTAAACAACCAAGAATACATAACACAACCTTGTTTAACACCTTATTCAATGCCAAACCATTCATCCAAAGCTCCAGCCACCCTAACGCATGCTTTACTTTCATCATACACCAGCATAATTGTATTTACTAACCATGCAGCCACACCATACTCTATCAGAGCATTTCATAACGTACTCCTACTCACCCAATCGTACACTTACTTCAAATCAACAAATGCACAGTAAAGACTCGTTGACACGGTGTTAGTGTAATAATACAAGTTTAGTGGTATTAGCTTACTAACATGCTAGTTGTGTTGACACACATTTTTCACTTGTATTAGTATCGCTTCTAACAACATGGCTGAAAATGAAGTGGTGCTAACTGATCTCTCTATTGGGGCAATTTTTTTTTATCACTGCGTCTCATTTCTCGTTCAGGTTATTAATACGCATATACTAATTACGCTTATATGCTAGAAGTTAGGAAGGGTGAATTTAGAATAAGAACGTGCGGTCAAATAAATTACAATTTTTCAGTAAACGCAATGTATCATAATTAATTGACCTATTTAAAAAAGGGTTTATATAGACAACATAAAAAAGTTAATTTCAGTTGATTCCAAATAATTATTATATTATTTTTCTTGATTTGTTAACTCACTTAGCATATGCGATAAATAAAATTAAACTCAAATAAGGTCAATAAATCCCAATACAACCAAACTCTTTTGGGTATTTTTTAAAAATAGGCTTAACCCAGGTTTTTTCAAATCTGTTTTAAATGTTGGTATACTAATAACAGAATATATTGTTAAGTGCTAGCTAGGTCTAAAATATTCCTTAAAAACAATAATTAATTAATTAATTTGTAAATTGGTTTGAATATAAACTATCTGATTTACTATGACACAATAATATTATGTTGTGTATCTAATAAGTTGCCAAAACATTACTACAAAGTGTTTGACGTGAATGGGCTAAACATTAGTGTTTAAAACTTATAAATATTGGTTAAAGTGTCAAATACGCAAATTGGAAGGCGTGCCGGTGATTTCGTGTGAAAACCGCTGACCATTCATACCTTACTTGCCAATAACACGAATATTATGTTGCCGGAACTAATCACGGTACTACAATGTATTATATTTTGTGGTTGTATGTAAAAAAATACACATGCCACGTTGATTGATAGGAAATAATGGTTTGATAAACTTATTTATAATTTTTTTTACCGATATTAAATAAAATTTCTCGCAATGTACATTTGCAATATTTACGTAACATTTTATTTTGATACTTCTTGAGATTATGTACGCCTGATATAACTTTACAATATCCTCTAGTGCAATATCATTGACATTCTTATCTTTATAGATCTGGTGCTTAAAATTCCACAAAAACTGATTATTTTCATAAAATTCCACAAATAAGTGTCCCCTGCACTAAATTTTTTTTTAGTTGCCGCCATTTTGAATTGTCTAGTAGTAGCTTGCTTGTCTGTTTACACGGTGCAAGCTGTGCGCGCGCAGCCAAATTAGTGTACTTGAACGTTCTTCTTGCCATACATTTCTCAATCACTTGTTGCACTTCAAATATCTGGTTCATTTAACCTCTACCTGGCATGAAACCACATTGCCCACTCCAAATATTTGCCATCTTTGAGGTTAATTAAAACAAAAACCACTGTACACATGTTTTGTGTGTTAGTGCTATTCTTTTTAAATGCCCAGAAAACAAACTATTATGCCATCGAGACACACTTATAAAACCACCAAGCTAAAATATATGTCTTTTTAAAGAAGCTTGCGATTAAAATATTAAATTCACCTCGTTCTTTTTTAGAGGGCTTGCCTATTAGTTTTTAGAGCCACAAAAAGTTAATTAGTGATAAGGGTGGGCTTTATCATTTTCCCATGCTCATCCAACCTAGTGTGTAAATTGACCCGACGAATACCCGTATTTGTTTTTCTTTGTTCTGTTAAATAATTAATTCAACGGAAGCCTACCTTCAAGAGCCCGCCCTTATTACCATATAATTTATGCATTTTTTGGAAATTGGTTAATTTAAATGATGTTTGATAAAATTTGCTTGTGAGCTTAAGTGTGAAATAGGAATTATTTACTTAGATATAATTAATTTTGACATAATTGAATTAAGGATTAGAATATACATTCAAAATAACCAATTTAATATGTCGCTGGCAAACCCAATGGTAGGAGACCATTGGGAAGATATAGACACAGATGTGAAGAAATCATTAGATTGTGCCTGAAAGAGATAGGTTGTAGTGAGGTGGACTGGATAGAGCTAGCTCAAGATAGGGATAGGGTGTAATGAAGTGGACTGGATAAAACTAGCTCAATATAGGAATAGTGTGTGGTGAGGTGAACTGGATAGAACTAGCTCAAGATAGAGATAGGGTGTAATGAAGTGAACTAGATAGCACTAGCTCAAGATAAGGATAGGTTGCAATGAAGTGGACTAGATAGCACTAGCTCAATATAGGAATAGTGTGTGGTGAGGTGGACTGGATAGAACTAGCTCAAGATAGAGATAGGGTGTAGTGAGGTGGACTGGATAGAGCTATCTCAAGATAGGGATAGGGTGTAATGAAGTGGACTGAATAAAACTAGCTCAATATAGGAATAGGGTGTAATGAGGTGGACTGGATACAACTAGATCAATATAGGCTGTAATGAAGTGAACTGGCTAGAACTAGCTCAATTAGGGATAGGGTGTAATGAGGTGGACTGGATAAAACTAGCTCAAGATAAGGATAGGTTGCAATGAAGTGGACTAGATGGCACTAGCTCGTTGTAGGGATAGGGTGTAATGAGGTGAACTGGATAGAACTAGCTCAAGATAGAGATAGGGTGTAATGAAATGAACTGGCTAGAACTGGCTCAATATAGGGATAGGGTTTAATGAGGTGGACCGGATAGAACTAGCTCAAGATAGGCATAGGGTGTAGTTAGGTGGACTGGATAGTGCTAGCTCAAGATAAGTATAGGATGTAGTGAGGTGGGCTGGACAGAGCTAGCTCAAGATATGTATAGGGTGTAATGAGGTGGACTGGATAGAACTAGCTCAAGATAGGTATAGGGTGTTGTGAGGTTGACTAGATAGCACTAGCTCAAAATATGCATAGGATGTAGTGAGGTGGGCTGGATAGAGCTAGCTCAAGAGAGGGATAGGTCGCCTAACTTTTTAAGCGTGTCAATGAAATTTCGAGCTCCTAATACCGTGAAGAAAGTAATATATTTCAATTTCAACAACACAGCATATACTAAACGGAATATGGGCCTCCAAAATTTTGAAATCATTGAAATAGAATGTCACAAAATGCAATTTTTTTACGCTCTGTCAACTTAACTTAGGTATCGGTTTGTGTTATTTTATATCAGCGAGAGTTTAGTTATATTCTCCTATCTAACTTACAACTTCGTTCCCCGAGTGATTTGGGTTTCTGAGATCAATGAAAATATACACCTTTCGGACGTTTTTAGAAATAAAGTATCTACTTTAAAAACAAAAGTTTACCGGGTGGAATTGTAGAAGACATACAGTTTGAGTCGATGCTTGGCATCGGTGGTGGACGGACGTGTTTTGCTGTTGTATTAGAAACAGTAACTTCTATCAGTTTTGTTGGATAAGGTGGATTCCGGTGACGAGTGCGATGTTGATTCGGCTATGACAGAACTATAATAAAATATTCGCCAAAATTCTCAAACTAGTGCCATAGGTTTAAAATCGGGTCGGTCAAGATCACCATCTAATAATCAAATTATGAAGAAAGCGAAATCTAGTGTAGGGCATGATGTTATCAAACCAACGGGACAGACGTCAGCCAAAGTTCCCAAAGTACCTAATGCCAAGGAGATTCAAATTGGGACAATTGTTTCAGATGACAGTATAGTAGTCAAAATAGAGGGTGTATTTAATTATTCTAATCCAGGGCCGTACAAAGTTACATTTTCAAATACATCGCAACTAAACTTTCATAATTTACATCCAATGAAAATAGGAAAGGGATTATTTCCTAAGTATAAGAGTGTAGCTAGTATTGTTCCGGTAGGGAAAAACCAAATTGTTGTGTAATTGTTATGTATGAAGTTATGTTTTGAAGGTCTCAGTTGACAGCGTGGGTCGTAATGAACATCGGATATGTGTTCAGTCTCTGAACTGTATATATTTAATATTGTAAAATAGCCTTTATGTAATAGTTTGTTTAACCTAGTTCATTTTTATTTAGTACCCTATTTTTTATTGGTTTGTATGTGTTAGTGGTTCTTTGTTCTTTGGTTCCCGCCGTTTTTGAGTTTTTACCTCCTTTTTTTGAGAGTGGAAAGGAGGGAGAAAGTAGGTCGTTGGTTCCTTTTGTTAGTCAGTTCAGCGTGGGACTCTGTACGTGTTGGGTGTCTGCTATGACGACTACATCTTTTGCTTTGTAAATTATTGTTTATGTGTGAGTCTGTACTTCGGGCCCTAAAGGGGCCTCTTTGGTCCAAAACTACAGCCAATATTCGAGGATTTCCGAGGAATTAACGACCTTGTTCCCTATTCCTTCCCATGCCAACCCACAAGGTAAACCTCCATTTTCGCGGAACCTTATTTAGAAGAGGTAAGCATTTATCACATTGGTATATACAGTCCACTTTTTATCGGTTTTGTTGTTGTTGTTTTGATGCTAATAGTTTGTCGACTGGAAAGAACATTTGAACATCGGATATGAGTTATTCATAATATTCCACTAGAGTTTTAGCAGGAATTTACTAAGGAAAAGTTAGAGAGAGAAAGTGAATCTTCAATATTGCAGGTACGACGTTTCAATAGGCGCAATCCTGATACACCAGATTGGTTTGATCCCTCTGGTACAGTAGCAGTGACTTTCGTGGTCAAAGAGCTACCATCTTATGTTGTCATGTGTTTTTCTAGTGTGGAGGTCAAGCCTTATATTTATCCAGTGACGCAACGTCACAATTGTTTACGTTTTGCACATCTCGCTGTCAACTGCTTAGTGGGGGGCATAGGTGCGCAAAGTGTGGAGATGGTCATCTCATAGAAGAATGTCTACAAGGAATCCCAAAATGTGTTCTTTGTGGGGGGGGNCGGAGGCTGGGGGTGGGGTGGTGTTGCAGGGAGGTGTGCACGGGGTGCCCGGGATGCGGGTGTGGGGGGGGGGGGGGGTCCTCATTTGGCGACCGACCAAACGTATCCCGAGTGGATGCGACAGCGTCAAATTAAATCTACAATGGCTCGTCGCAATTAGTCGTACCGGGAGGCTGGTCATGCTGTGGACCACAACTCTCCCTACAAGTCGCGGATATAGACGTGGATTCATCAGGAAGCGCTATCAAAGGAACATTAGATGATATAATAAGGGGGTGGAACAGATGGTTTCGAAAGTGGTGTCGCTCCTAGTAACCGTGGCTTCCTCAGTGCCAGGGGAGTTAGATCTGCCAAGTTTAATGGCAACAATAACAGGGAAAATCCAAAAGTTGTTAAGGGATGTACGACGCTTTAATAGCCATAATCGTAGATCTACTAGGATCAAAGCAGGTAATGGTGTCCAAGGTAACCTTGTCTGAGTTAGGTATATGTTTGTTTTTGTTTATATGGTTAGTTATTTAAATATGATACAATGGAATTCTAGAAACATCAGGAACAAAAAAAGCGGACCTTGAGCAATTAATTTTTTCTCGTGATATCCATATAACAGCGCTAAGGGAAACTTGGCTCAGGTACCAGGATAATTTTGTTATAAATAAATTTAAATTTTTTAGATCGGATAAACCTGCCCGAGCGGGAGGTGTCGCGCTGTTAATTAGGTCGGACTTTCAATCTGTTGAAATAACATCGGGAAATTTTCAATATCCTTGGGAGTTTGTAGGGCTAAAAATATTTTCCGCAGGCAGGACATTTTCAGTTATAATTTTATACAACCTTACACCGGATAATTTCGATAATAATTTATGGGTACAATTTGTTGGTTGACTACCGTCCCCGGTTATTATCTGCGCGAGCATGAATGCGCACCATGTGTTGAGGGTCTCCCCTTACATAGATCGTTGTAGGATAAAGATTCATGGAACTTTAGGGGTGTTACCTCTTGTTATATTAATTATAGGGAAGTTTACGCGACTTAACAGACCTCCGTATCTTAACTCGTGCCCAGATGGTACTTTCGCATCCCCTAATTTTGCACCATACTTAACTTGGGAGATGATTGGTGACTCCATGGGCAGTGATCATTTGCCAATTATTTTGACAATAAACTCTCAGGTCCCATATAACTATAAAATTCTTCTTCTAGATATGTCACGTAATTATAAGAAAGCAAATTGGTAATTATATTCGACAAAAGTGTAGCTCCTAACAGTTCAAAATTTAGCGGTGGACCGTGATCCTTTAGTACAGTATGGCAACTTTGTTAGCGTTCTACAGAGCTCAGTGGGTGCGGCAGTACCGACCTCACATAGTGGGGGTCATAGGAGAGTTCAACGGTGCCCGCGGTGGACAGTCATGTTCTAAGGCGATCGCTCAAAGGAGGTCATCATTATATATGTTAATACAAAAGTTTAACCTGATAAACTATGAAAGCTACTGTCGTACGGCAGCTGCTACGCGGCTAACTTTGCTACGTGTGAAACGTGATTCTTGGCGTTCATATTGCCAGTCTCTTTCCACAGATGTATCTCTGACACAGGTTTGGCGTAGAATAAAATGATTCGAGGGTTATTGTTAGACACTTTGGGATACCTACGGTTGACTTAGAGGCATGAGCAGAGTTGTTCGGATTCAGTTAAGGGGGAACTCCCACCAAATATCTAAAATACTTGTACTAATAACCTCCTTAAATCTGATGGTAGCTATTATTTAATAGATTTGTAAATTTTTCTCCTATTTACATAAAGGTTGTTTGTTACAACAAAATTTATTTGGTTTCTGCAAATCCAACCATTAATAAGATATAAAATATTTAACTTCATTGTTTTAAAATAATTTTTATGAATTGAAAATCAAAACTAGAATTACAAATAAACTCGAAATAAATTAAACAAATTATGGCTTTTTTTAAAACAGAAATAAGAACACATTACGGATGATACAAAGTCAGCCGCCATTACACACGATATAAAGTCAGCTACCATGACGTATATTATGTTTACTCGCCCGAGTGATGATTAAAATAAAGATACTGTTAATTCTTACTACCCAACTGGTTTTAATTATGTACCACTATGTAGATAGCCCTAATTTATTGCATATGATCCTTAAGTTAGACATTTTGTTGGGTTTCATGAAAAATAAATACTGTCAACAGTCAGCGATAAAACTTTATCCCTACTGGCCTACGTATCGTATATCGATTGTTTGTTTAAAATCGATTCAGGTAATCTGATCACTTAGTAAGTGCTCTTGAGTTTTAAGAATCAAATAACGACTTGATAATCCATTATTTATTTTAAAATTGATTTTAACTTAGTTTTTATTATTTTTAAATATATGTTATTGAAGTAATTGTGGAAATATTCAAATGTAGTCCTGCCTTATAAAATGGGAATGAACATATTGTAGTCGAAAATATGTGTGTTTTAAATAGAATGTATTCTCAGAGATCGATATATCGCAAGAATCGAATATATTTGTTTTCTATAATGGATATAAAAGAAAAAAAACTTAAGCATTATCGAGTTCACTATTTCCAATGTATGTTTAATTGTTAAGCATGTTTTAGTCTTTATTAAAAATATACGTTTGTGTTTGTATTTTTATTTTTGCTATCTTAATACACAATAAAATATCCTTTAATGATGATTAAAGTTGATCAAAGGATATATAGGCCTAATCTGTTTATTTTAAATGTTTTTTTAGAAACTTAATCTATTCCAACAACACTTTTAAAAATAACTAAAAAACAATCAAATTTTGTTCGATTTGATTTTTAAACAATATGAGTCTAGATTGTTTTATTTGGCTGGATTTTAACCTGTATTTTGCGAGAGGTGGTTGGGGTTGATTGAAATTGAAAGCATTATTGAATTAAATCTTAGTTTAAAGTTTGGGCCTATAATGTATAATGTAGGTATATGTGTAAATCATTAAAATTTATAACGATTTGCTAGGATTCGGATTCGGATTCGAGATTCGAAAAAAAAATGTAGATTCACATTTGAGATTCGGATTCGAGAAATAGTGGATTCGATCCATCTCTAATATATATTTATCAGGACCAAAATCAAACAGTATATATATTCTAGCTTATGGTACACCCACTTTGGTTTTAGTCTTTATAGACTAAATTAATTTTTAGGTGAAGAGATTAATTTGAATGTAAATACACCTAGTATTAAGTGAATACTGTTTATTTAGGTTTAGATAATGACTCAGTCTAATTATTATTAAGGCTAATTCTTGTGGTTAGAGTTTTACACAATTGAAACATTTAGCTCAAAATTGAAAATATTTTTTCATTATCTTGTAGGCATTGGTATTTTAAGTGAACGTTGCATAACACATTACGTACATATAACGTGTAAGTAGATCTAGCTTTCGTAGGCGTCAGATAATTTTATTAATATTTATAATTTATAATATATATAATATAATTTATAATTAATATTTTTAACTGTGACCTGCTTTGTATACTTATGAGGTTTAGGTATGAGGTTCAAGTCTAGCAGTGTTGGTGGAACCTTATTTATGTAAGGCGGAAGCAACATTGTTTATAAAGACCATGTTCTAAGCGTTCTCTTAGCCAAACGGGCGTATGTATCACTTTACCCCAAAATTTTGAAAATTGGATTATCTCAAGTTTTTGTTCTAAGTCAATGAAATACCTGTACGAAAATACCAAGATGGAGAAAATGTATCTCAAGGGAGTGAAATTACTTTCGCTTTCAAAGTAGAGCCTCGTTAGTTATAAGTTAGGACGAATTATTCAAAGTGAGAATACAGAATGGTCAGCGAGAATATAAAGAGAACTCGCTGCGTATATGGAATTATTTAACATTTATTACCCATTTTTATTTTGTAGGTAGTATATATCTTCTTTTAGTTTGTGCTTTCCAGTCTTATTAAAATTTTATTCAGGTTATCTATGATTTTGTACTGCCGGGGCTAGGTACAATAAGGTTTACTATATTTAAAACCGGCAGGTCTAGCAGACATAACTTTGTACAACAAACTAATCTACCATCAAAACTTTAATTCAAGAGTTAAAGTACCGAAGTTTAATAAAATTCAGGAAAAAATAAATTCCAAGCAATTATTCTAAAGGATTTAAAGTAGAGCTAATGTAAAGTTTATTTGCATTGCCTCGTTGCAGAAATAAATTAATTTAGATAAATCTATAAGTAGGGCAAACATTACTGTGGACGCAAAAAAAATTACAAGCTTTTTTCCAACATTATTCAGTTTATTTTAGTATATTCTTACATCATTCTCTATTAGATTAAAAACCTTTTTACAACTTTTATTAGAAACTAAATTATTTTATCTTTTTTTTCTTAATTTTCTATAAATTAAAAACAATTTAGATTTTTTAAACAGTTCTTTTATATTTAATTTTTGATAGCTTACTAAGTCTTAAATATTCAATGGATATATAAACTTAATTACTTAAAATTAACACGTAAATAATGCGTATAATTATTAATACTGTACATCCCATTCAAGCCACAAGCATGAAACTATAATATTTGAATAAAATTTCAGTTATTTAACACAAATAAGGAAACTTTGTCCAAACAATTATCCTTAAAATTTAACTATGTATTCTTAAAACTATATTCAACGCTAATTTATCTTTTACTCCTAAATTTTTTACGAATAAAAATGATTCTAAGGTTACAACCAAATGAAGATTTATATACAATTTACCATAGTTTCCAAATAGAATATCTAATCTTCATGAAAATTATTTCTATCACATTAAAATCACAAACAGACAGATAAAATAATAAACAAAACAGAGTAGTCCACAACATTTTGGCAGGAAATTCTGACGAAAGTCTTTCACATCAATTTTTCGGGGTCTTCTTTTTGGAGTGAAATAAACTTGCAAGCCTGGATGACTTCTTAGAAGTATCGCTTGCTATACTGGTGACGCTTGAGATCGATATAGTATCCGAACTACCGACCGAGATAAGCGACTTTACACTTTCATTGTCCCTTTCGTTCTTTATCAACTCTTCTGTCGAAACCTTTAAATCTGAAACCTTTAAATCTGATACCTCTGGCGTAATCAACTTCGGCATACCTTCTTCAATAGTCAAGTTCCCGTCATTGGTCATCGAGTCAAGCTGCTGAGGGAGTTTCACCGAGACTTCCTCGAGGGATTTAAACTCTAGGTCAGAGCTGTCTCGTCTGGTGACTTTCACTTCGGCGTCGAGTGTCAAAGAACTGCGGCGGGACCTCTCCTGGGGGCTGTAATACTCGTCCTTGCCGGACGTCAGACTTTGATCCACGGGAGATCGGGGAGCCTCGCCCATCACCTGGGACTGGGGTGAGAGGGTGGAACTGCCGGAGGTGTCCAGAACGGACGTGTCGGGAGTCTGGAGGGTGGCAGCGGCAGGAGTCTGCGTCTTGTCTATGTCACCGTCCGAGCTGGAGCACGTCGGATCGTCAGTTTCTGTGGTGTCTAGAGGCTGAAACCGATCAAAACAATCATATCTTGGTAGCTGTATAAAATCGCACGCTTGATTACTGGCTCAATGTGGTAAAATTATGTTACATTAGGAGCATATGTGTCAATTACAAAACTGTTCCCAAGTTACTTCCTCCAGGAATTCAGGCACACATTATCTAAATACTTTCTTTATTCCCACCCTATTAGCGTAAATAGGGCAGCCATGGTGCAATTTATATATAAATTGCAGTATCTAGCACACGTATTTTCTTAAAACCTCCAGTATTACTCCCCGTTTAGCGTGTATGCACTATGTACAATTAAGCTAGTTGGTTGAGTGGAGTGAGCTTTAAATTTGAGGAAGTTTACGTGGAGTATTAGTGGATAATTTCTTAGGAAAAACTACCCTGAGAACACCCAAACTGGATTATAACCACGATCTTCCAATCATCGGCAGTTTAGTCTAAAGAAAGACTCCTTTAAAACCATTCGACCACTGAAGTGGGCACAACCAATTTTAAGATCGATTGTGAAGGCATGCAAGTAAAGTTTTTTTTCAATTAATATACTCTATTCGTATTGGACGCTAGACTTTTCAAACTATGCGCCAAACATGTTAAATGGCATAACAATTTCAAAGTAAGATTAAGTGGTTTTAAAAAAAAGTACTATAAAAAAGTTAGTGTCCGATTAGTCTATAATGAATATAAAGCTTTTATTAAATTTCACCACAAAATGTTGTATATCTAAACATTTAGTAAAATACTGTTCAGATTTGCTTATTTAGTTGATAAAATAAAGTTCAAATTAATTGAGAAAATAAAAGCGTGGAAGCGTTACATTCAAAGAACCCATATACAAGTGATGCTACAAGAAGTCTCCTGGACATTGGACATTCACGTTATCCATATAAGTAACCCACTATGAACAGACGGCACGGCACGCAGTTTACCAACTACTAATGGCTAGCATTACACCAGACCAGTCAAAACGTTTGTAAAAACTCCCTTTAAGTCCCAGTTGCAATGGAGAGTTCATCCGTAGAGTAGTTTGGTAGTTGATGCAGTTTGTGCTGCGGAGGAAGAACGTGAAAAAACTTGCTACCAAAAACAGTTTCTGGGTGTACAAACTATTTAAAAAGAGAAAATATGGTTCTTTATCTCAATTTTCCATATCTCTAAAAGACGAAACAAAATTAGTTCAATACTTTAATATGTCTTGAAAAGTTTTAGTATATCTCTAAAAGTTGTATTAACTGCTTCTCATTCATTTGTTAATACCTCAAAATGTTATATTTATTGCAATATGTAGTCCTTCCTGTTGTGGTAATTGGTTCTTTGGACACTATAAAGAGGAATAGATACCTCCTCAACTTCCTCTTGGAAGTTTGTCTGTACTATCACAAATTTGCTTATTACACAAATAAATTCACCACCTCGGTGGTCACAAATTTACTGGACGTTCGAGGCAAACAATCAATTCTCGGGAAATCCCATTGCTCATGCATCGTGCTGTGTTCATAGAGGGGTCCCTCCTCAAGACCCGCGCTCAGCCCCACTGAACAATCGAGTGTACCTCAAAGTCAGAGTCGTCCTCACTTCGGTACTTAGATACCACGCGCTTCAGCTTTAGAGATACGGTCTCGTTTTCATCTGAAGAACTATTCTCAGCTTCCTTTATAGACTTTGGCTTCTTTTCCTGCAGACAAACGTACAAGGGGTTCTATTAACACCAGTATTTCTATGTTAAATTTTATAACGCTGTATAGTCGTTGCCAGCAACAGAGATATGCGGTTACACTGGTTTGTTTACTATTTCTTAAAATCTAATACAGAAATATCCACTAAATAATTGCATTAGTTAATTAGTAATCCAGGAAATCCATTTACCAAATAAATTCTTCTATTCTTAATTTAATATTGTGTTTACAAGTTTTTTTAGTGTGAATATTTTAATTGACATCAGCGCACCAAGTCAAAAATCCCATAACCAGGCTACCATATTTGAATAAATTGAGAATTGAGGAGGTGAAAATGCCAATGAGTCATTATTAGGGTTATTTTACACTAAAATGGATTTTATTCAGCATAAATACTTTCAATACTTTATCTGCCCCACAAAAAACCTTTAGATACGAGTCAATTCATAAGATCTCAATTCTTGGCCCCCTCTATGTAAGCTCACCTCATCTGGAGTGGCCAACGGTGTAGTCTGACCAGATTGAGTCAGCGTCTGATAACGTCCTGAGACCAGTTTGATCGCCGCGACGCTTACCACAGCGGGCCAGAATATCACCACGAACATTATTCCGGACAGTTTGGAGGCCTAAAAAATAATAAAAAAATATAGATTTCTATTAGCAAATCTGTGTTAAGAGATCCATAGGCCTGTATAAAATTTCGTTAACTTTAACATGGGAAGCATTTGAAAGTCCATATAACATTTTGGGAGAAACACTTTACTTTTCAAGTAAAAGGGATTTTAAAATAAACAAATATTTGAAGGATTCACAGTGGCGTGTCGTGCAGTGGTGCAAAGAAAGCAGACCTTGTTAAAACTACCGGTGATAAAATGTTCTCACCCCCTTTAGCTATTTATGATCTATCACACATATGTTCTACTTTACATGCCTCGCACGGGAATATATTCTCCCCGAAACCTGACCATTGGGGGTTATATTTAGGGGAGAGTACAATTCACAGGTACAGTTTTAACTAATGTTTACCCTGGCAACACTCCACAGCCTTGCAATTAAACAAGAGAAAGTGGGGGATCTAACGGGCACCGCTACTATTTTATCCATCTAAACAAGTATTCAACCTGGGCTTCTGAGAAATCTCATGAGGCACATACAAACTTTAAAACTAGCTTAGGTGGCTCTATGGTCAAGGTCGTTACACTTCAAATATACTGCACTGCTTTTGACTAATTAAGGTTAGATTCCCGGTTAAGTGCATGTAGTTTTTACAAAATGTATTTCCCTCTACCTCTAGGCAAATATGGATACACTTCCTTACTCAGTCTATTATCATAATTATACATTTAGACGGAACGGATAGTAAATAATATGCGGTACAGAGAAAATACTTTAGACATATATACATTTCTAAAATATTTAGGTCTCGAATTCACCTGTGGTATGTGACAAATTAGTATGAAGGGCCAAATTCACAAACTCTGGACATGTTTGCCTGAACAATTGTGTCATACTACCCATCCTGCCAAGAACATTAATCATGTTACTGGGTAAAGGATGAGGAATTATAAGCATATTCAAGTTAAGAGTGCGTTTAAATCAAATTTTAAACTAACCACCTTGCATCTGGCTGGAATTCAACCCTTATCACCCCGACATCGGCAAAATAAACCAGAAGAGTCCAACGTTAAATCCACGTGTCTACAGATGCTGGTCTATTTTAGATATTTAAATTTGTTTATTTATTTAAAATATTTAAAAACATTCTACCAGATATTTATGAAGGAAGGCAAATGCTTTTTCCAATATTATGTTTAAAAGATCCCTAAAATATAGTTAAAGTGAAATAAAAGCTAAACTTCAATATGAAATAATTCCAACTTATATTATTTAAAATTATGTATACACTTTATTTGTTCGTATTTGACTGCAGGTAGGGTGGATGGTAGTGTTAAGAGTATTGGATAACCGATGGGCTGGTCAGATACGTCTCGCGGGCCGTGAGTTTGTGAACCCTGCCTCAAGACCCCATTAGACCACCAAAGTGGGTTCTAATAATCACAAATCTAACCTTTGCCTTCTCATCAGACTGCTGCTCCCTCATTCGGCGAAGACCTCTGAATTTCACCGCTCGGAGATTGCGCTGTTGGCAGTGAATAGCTTGTATCTGGAGAGGATAAAAACACATTGAAATGTCAATTACAACTACTTTGGGTTAAAGACCGGTTGAAAAAACCACTGTGATTTATAAATCTTTAACAATTTGAAGGAAACTACGGGAGTGAAACAAGCCATCGATGTTTGTTGGCGGATGAATTTCAAGAATAAATTATTCATATTAATCAGACACTAACTCAGTTTGTTGCGTGTATCTACTGATTTCAGGGTCCCAGGTTCGATTCCTGGCCTAACAAATGATTATTGGATGGTTGGGGGACTGGATGTTGTGCCTGTCTTAGTATTTAGTTAGATTAGAAGACATTAAACTACGATAGGCATAGCAAGCTGGTAGTGGAAAATATATTGCATGGATGAAAAAATTACCCGGGCCACAGGCTGGAAACCTAAATATTATCAAACACCGAGGTTTTTATTCTAGTTCTACAACAAGTGAGAAATACATTTCAACTATATATATTCATGTCGGTATATTTATTGATATGTCTATCAATTTAAATTTTAATCGTGATAAACTACAGTAGCCCCATGGCTTCTTTGGTGATAACAGCTCACAGCCGACAGTTGACTACTTTGAAAAGTTACTAGACCAAATTATGTATCCCTACGCTGAACCAATATGATCTGCAAAAACATGTGTTTATCAGCTGCCACTTCTGAGAGTCAAAATTTAGGTATAGGCCTATACCTAAATATTTGTCAGAAGTCACCTGTGAGCTGTCAGTCAGCACCAAAGAAGCCATGCGGCTACTGTACGAGTGCCTATCCACAAACAAGCTATTTAGGGCCTTATCCCCCGCCACCCAATCCCGATATTGCTAGCCGCACATGTAAGGTTACCACCAATAAACAAAGTAACACCTCTTACCATGTCTTCTGTTTTGGGCGGCGCCATGTTTAAAATCCAGGAGTACACGTTAGTGAACGCTCCTACCGCTTTCAGCGCTGCCAAGAGGGGAACGAACAAAACCCACGGGAGCGGACGTTTCCGCTCCGCTGGCTCTGCCGCTTCAGTCACAAAACCGTCTTCTTCGCAGATGTGAGCGATAGCTAGACAAAATTAATTAACTAAATAAATACACATTTACAAAAAATTATATAAATATTAGCTAGGGATGGGATCCTAAAAATCTCAAAGCTTTTCAAGATTTTATGAGCCGAGAAAATATATTTTATTTTTCTAAATGTCTAGTTGGAATTTCTTTCAAAGATCTAATAGTTCTTATTAGTGGTTCGGCCCGAGTATGATTATAGGAAAAACTTAACTAGACCCCAGACCATTGATTTAACACTTTAAATGAATTGCAGTAGATGTTGAAAAATAATTTTCTTCTTTGCTTATATTATCACTTTGCTTATATTGCCACTTAAAATTGTCACTTAAAACTTACAATATGAAAAACTACACATTAATTAGCTATTAAAATGATATAAAAGCTTAAAAAATAAATCCTCTAATTTTAACTTGATACAAAAAGTGCCGGTACTGATTAATGTGGTTTTATAAGCTTTATCAACAAATTTATATATTAAAGACTAGATTATCATATTGTTTTAATTAAAAATACGCTTAATGCAAAACAAAATTTTCCAATCTATAGGCAATTCCATTTTAGACAATAAATTAGACAACTTTTAAAAGTATTTGTCAAAAAAAAATAAAAAATCGTAATTACATTGAATTAATAAGAAATAATTTTGTAGTTTTGTTTTAAAATTCTAAGCTTCATATTTTTAAACTAATAATTGTTTCTCAATATATTACATGTCTACTGAGTAAATAGTGTAAGGACATCTATTAAAATAAATATTTTAAACTTTGGTATTCTGCGTGATCCAATATAGTTTAATTCATTATTAATGCTAGACTTCCTGGCATTCTGTGGACAACCTGATTGGCCACCGCGGGCCAAATTTTGATAAACATT
Source organism: Timema monikensis (assembly GCA_902151445.1). NCBI lineage: Eukaryota > Metazoa > Arthropoda > Insecta > Phasmatodea > Timematidae > Timema > Timema monikensis. Next base: position 212,180 of record CABFVZ010000550.1, on the reverse strand, counting down.
GCCTTAAGAGCATTCAACTACAGAACGCACTCCGGGCGGTACTCACGCTCTTTAGAAGGTAGTGGCCGAGGAAGTGTCCACTGGAGAGACTCTTCTACCACGTACAGGAATCTGCCCATCTGCTGCAGGGCGGACTGTCCCAGGGGCACGCTGGCCACCCTTTCCGCGGTGGACGACAACCAGTTGCTGAACCGTTGGGACACTCGTTCCATCGCCTGCGCACACCGGGTTCACTTCAGATGGAATGGTTCACTCACTTTTTAAACGCAATCTCTTTATAACACAAGTCCTACTACCTGTTCAGGCTATACGCATAAGTGATACTTTAACGGGGTAGGAATGAGGAAGGAAGCTTTTTAGATATATTCTAGCCACATTTGCATGGAAAGAGAGTGGAAAACAATTTCTATTAAAGTTTAAAATATATTCAGACTTGTATTAAATATGAGTCCCTATTTTAGTGCCACAAAAAGCTTCCATATGAAATAGTGACATTCACTATAGATGTGAAGCTACGTAGCACAGGCAGGTGGAGGTGGAGGGGTCTTACTAAATGTCTATAGTGTGTTTCATGGGGGTGGGGGTTGATGAAGGTCAGGGGTCAAAGTCAAGAAAAAATCATACGTAGTTTATGGATACGTCCTATCAGATGGAGCCAACGGGCCAGTTTCATATGCGAAGCTAGCCCATTCCATTATGATCAAGTTATGTGTGATCTTTATTTAGTATAGCACGCAATTTAAGCGCACTCACGCTGACTATGAAACTGGCCTGTTCCATTCTGGTCTAGGTATGCTTTGTCTTGAATTTATTAAGCACGCACTTGAGGCGTACCAAGTCTCAGGGCCAGTTTCATAGTCAGGGCCAGTTTCATAGTCAAATTTAGTACGCCTCAAGTGCGGCGCAACACTAAGTACATGACGACACCTACCTAAACCAGAATGGAATGGGCCAGTTTCCAATGCGAGAATGGCCCATTCCATTCGAGTTTAGGTAGGTGTCGTCATGTACTTAGTGTAGCGCCGCACTTGAGGCGTACTAAATTTGACTATGAAACTGGCCCTGACTATGAAACTGGCCCTGACTATGAAACTGGCCCTGAATATGAAACTGGTCCAAAATGCCTCACTTGTTTAGGTAGTCAAGTAGGATTGCTTAGTAATATACAAGAAGGCGTTTGAATGAATGATGGAAAACCCGCGTATATGATAATACCTTATAGAGGTCAGACTTGTGTTAAATCTGACTACTCTACTGGTAACACAGCTCGCAAATAACCTGTGACAGGAGTAATTATCTTAAGACATCCAACCTTAGAACAGATATCTCAAATCTGAAAATCTCACCTTTAAGGCATGATCAACCCAGTATCTAGCCAGTGTTCCAGATAAGGTTTCTATTAGAAGCTCTAAATTTGGTTTATTATATCTAACGAGGAAAAATTAACTTTCCGTTCTCCAGGGGGCTGTGCTATTCCTAAGTTTATTGTAGTTTATACAATGCATAGGTCAAGATGTTTTGCTGAAAGGAAAATATTGGGACTTAGCTAACTTTTATAGGTATCTCAGCAAAACACTATTTTATCCCAATAGTGGTTTTTTTAGTTTGACTCCCTCACGAAAATATTTATGATTTATCTATAGTTAATAATAATAATAATAATATAATAATATTAGCACCGCGTCTTACTACCCGTTCGGGTTATACACACTTAGGCTAATGTGTAATGGTAGGGTGAAATGGAGGGTTACAGTTTAACGTGGAATCCGAACCACGGTGGAGGCCTGGCATTCCCATCTATAGTTAAGTGTGTACTTTTCTAGTAATAAATGTAACTTTTTTTAATTATAATATTTTTACTATGACATTCACTAAAAATAATGCCACCAATAAACTGTAATCTAAGACCTAATTATAGTTCTCACTCATTAATAAAACGGCATGTAATTTTTAATCAGGCCATCAGAGTGTGCTTAAATATATTACACGTGAAAGGTGCAGAAAAAAAAGGGAGACTAATTTAAAATCAAATTTAGCTAGTGCTGCTATATGTGAAAACTATTTTTAAAACTTTCTAAAGCATTAAATTATGGTTAAAATAGCTGTCAAAAAGAGCTGTCATATTTAAATCAATGAAATAAAATATTTCCTTTAACTTTTACGTAGTTTTGAGATATTAAAGGTCTTGTCCCAAAAAATGTGTAATATGACTCCCTTTCTGATCCCTCAACCCCCCAACCTGTACACTAGATATTTAACAAATATTTTTATTTCGATACCAGGATGTAACCACCCATGAGTAATCTGAAAAATTATCAGTATTTTATCTAAAGGAAAATACCGAATAAGTGATTATTGATACTTTTTCCGCATCCCTGTAGATATAAATAATGACAAGACGGAATTACTTACGTCATCAAGCCTCTTCTTGGTTGTTGGGTTTTTAGATCCTTCCTCCATTTGAGAACTAGAACAATTTATTTTCAATACAATATTTACACGATTAAAAAAAATTAAAACTAAAATGAGTTATTTTTTACCATAAAATATTTATTTCACAAGATATTTAATGTAATGAAATTCAGGAAGATAGCAAAGAAGAAAATTTGGTCTTCCCTCTCTTCAAGAAAACAAATAATTCTAAATCAAACTTTTAGCATACGAAGAACCACCATATTGAGCACTCAATTTGAATGAATATAATAAACGTAATGTGCTAGTGTAGGGAATTTGAATTAAGCTTAGTGTTTCAGCAATTATATATTTTTTTAAAATTTGGTTAATATAATCAAAATATTTCTCCAGTATTATTATCATTATTATTAGCACCGCGTCTTACTACCCGTTCGGGTTATACGCACTTACACTAATGTGTAATGGTAGGGTGATTGTGAGATGAAATGAAGGACCTACAGTTTAACGTGGAATCCGAACCACGGTGGAGGCCTGGCATTCCCCACATTCACAAGATGTCTTGTCAGAGGTGAAGGAAGGGTTTGGTAATCAGATAAATCTGTGCCGGGACCGAGGATTGAACCCCGGCCGCCAGCACAGAAGTCTGACACCTTACCCCTAGACCGCCAGGTCACCTATTCTCCAGTAGAAACATAAAATTTAATTTTCTTCACACAATGATATCAATCAGGTGATGCTGATTATCTGTCAAGGGTGTCCTGGAATTTAGTGAAAATTCTCTTTTAAAAAGTTTGTCATTTAATGCCACATGACATTCAACAAATGTTGATATCACCATGGGAAGAAAATTAAGCCCTTTGTACTCTGGCAATATTTTATACATTTTGAAAAAAATAAGTTTTGCTATAAAAACACTGCCCTCTTCTCGCGTCCCCTACACGCCACCTTAAAGACTAGGCTAAATGTTTAGTATTCAAAAGGAACAACAAAATCTTGCTTAAAATTCCCAATCTGAATAAAATACAGAATAGCTGTTAGCAAATGCTACTCTCGCCCTCCCCCATAAATTAAATTTCTGCGTGGTCCACTGTCATCGTAGACCAATACATCTCTTTCCCAAACACGCGGACTTTTGTCGGAAAATGAACAGTCTAGTTTTCAAAACAGGGTCTTTTAAAAAAAACATTTTTGGTAGACATTGATAATATTCCCAATGATATTTTATGATTCCCATTACCATTCAAAATTGACAGCTGTTGATAACACTTCTTAACGTATGAATATATTAAAATAGTTCTAGAGACTTTCTAGTTGTCAAAAGTTATGAAACTTGCGGAGCAAAGGCAATTTTTTTTCACACAGCATTTTAGAACCATTTAGAGCTTTATATTTACTAATCAAAATGAGATACGGATCACGAGAGTACAATTTAAAATAAATTTAACCCCAATTTAAGTGAAAGTAGGGTAAAAAAAACCGTCTAAAATAAGATATTCGACCTAGGTTCGAACCCAGATCTCCCAGTCGTCGGCAAACCAACCCGAATTGAGTGTAACATTCAGACAGCATTAGCGTGGTTATACATACACTGGGTTTTAAATACTTACCCCAGTATCAAACCAACCATCAAAGCTGACGAGACCTTAGATCGCTGCCGTCATTGTTTATTACCAAGAGAACCGAATAATTTGAATAAATCAACAAGAAATTACATAAATCCCTCAACTAAAGCTTTGTCAATTATATTCGTAAAGATATATTGTATCAAAATAAATAAAATTTTATGCCACTTCAAACACGTTCCCATTTGACGCTATCAAATTAATCGTGCGATATCACGTTGAAATGTATCGATAAGGGTGCAACATATCTAGATAGCTCATAAAAGGAATAATTAAGTACAGAAAATATAAATCTGACCATAACTCAAGATACCAAACTATGTAATTTCACACGTATTTAGACCCAAAAAATTGTTGTAATATAAAAACTGCACAAATACCGCATTTAACTCATGTCACTTACACTGCACCTTAATGATTATAGATAAAATTATCACGAACTTCTCAAGATACCCGATTTAATATAAACGATTTATTAAGGTGTACATATACTTGAAAGTGATCACATGTATAGACTAGTTCAGTAATAGCTTGACGAACCCTCATCTACTCACCTGCACAATGAAATAACGCTGTTGCAAGCGCAGAGCCACACACTTGAATGATTGAAACTCTGCCAGATTGAGCTGACCACTACCTTGGTCTGTTCGCGCGTGACGTCACGTCTCCTGATGCATTTTGGGTAGAAACATGTGGCCACAAGGACCAATCCCACTGTTTATTATGAACGTTGCCTTTTGGATTGTTTGTTGTTGTCAAAAGGGAAAGTGTGGCTATTCAACATAGTCTAAACGAGTAACACCAAAGATACAGTCCAATTTTTATTTCCCTTAGGGATAATCTTTTCTCAAAACAAAAACATTTTTATTTGCGGCCAACGTTGATAAAATTTTATTATATTATTATGGATATTTTATTCGTATTGATACTATCTATCAAAAGTAACAGATTCAGATCATATGACTTGACGTATGAATACGTAAAAATGTGTGTAGTAATTATCTATGGGGGAATGCCAGGCCTCCACCGTGGTTCGGATCCTACGTTAAACTTTAGGTCCTCCATTTCATCTCTCAATCACCCTACCATTACACGTTAGCGTAAGTGCGTATAACCCGAACGGGTAGTAAGACGCGATGCTAATAATAATAATAATAATAATAATCTATGAACATTTTATTGTACGTAGATCTGGTTGGTCGATATTTTATGTCCAACTAGGAATAAATTGAGGAAATATTTCCGACTTAATAATAACAATATATTTCGCAAGGGTCATTTAGGCGCTACTTTGTTAGTGGATCTTAATTAGTATACTAGTACTTAGTCGGTGGAGCATTTTGTCTTCTGAGCTAAGGGTCCCAGGTTCAATTCCCAACCTTGTCAAATAAATATCAGTTTTATTGCGGACCAACCCGTTGACAGTGATGACTGGGAGAGTAGGTTTTAATGTTTCTTCTAGGATTAAGTTAGTTTGTAAGTCAGGTTCTTATATTATTAGCATTATTATCATCATCACCGCGTCTTACTACCCGTTCAGGTTATACGCACTTACGCTAATGTGTAATGGTAGGGTGAGATGAAATGGAGGACCTACAGTTTAACGTGGAATCCGAACCACGGTGGAGGTCTGGCATTCCACACATTCACAAGTTGTTATTAATACATGTCTTGTTAGAGGTGAAGGAAGGGTTTGGTAATCATATAAATCTGTGCCGGGACCGAGGATTGAACCCAAGACCTCCAGCCCAGAAGTCTTGACACCTTACCCCTAGATCACCAGGTCACCATCAGGCTCTTATAGAATCATTAGGTTAAAAAATACCCCAAATAAATACATAATTATTTTAATCTTACCGTCAGACAAACTAAGTTTTATTACATTAATAAACAATGATTGAGGGATGGGGATACGGAATGTATTTTAAGATAAAGTGCATCCACATTAGTAGACTAATTCTCTCTACAATTTACTAAAACAGGCATTCGAACCACGGCCTACCTCGTCAATGGTGACGCAAGTCTGATACCTTAAAGCTGCCGCTGGTGGTAAATTTAAGGTCTAGAGTCTTGTTGTTGTGTTGGTGTTGGAACTAAGTGAGGGCCAGACAACTATTAATACTGTGTCGATTAAACAACGCCCGGCTTCCGATCTGAAATTAATAATTTGGTAGCTATTTACAACGAAGGAGAGTAAAAGTTGACAACCTTTGGCACTGTCCGTATCTTGGACCTCCTGACCTAGGCGACCTTTGACCTCAAATATCATCATCGCCCTGGCATCAACTCGTCTATATTTTTATTATTACTATCACAACCACTGCGAGTAATTGTGCTTTGACATAATCCAATTTTCATAGGAAGGCTCTTATCTGAAAGTTAGAAAAGATATTAGATCTTTTCACTTATTCATACGTCAAGTCATGTTATCTGTAGCTGTCACTTTTGATAGAATATATTATCAATACCTATAAAATAACACTAGAAATATATTAAAATATTATCAATTTAGACCACAAAAAAGTTTGTATTTTATAAAAGGTCTACTTTTTAAATTGGACTGTACCCCCCGTAGGTAAGTGTCTACTTTGGTTGACTACAAGCCTTGGGGATCCCTGGTTCAATTCTGGATGCCACAAAAGACGATATTTACCATTTATTAATTCCCATCGGACTAAATGTTAAAGTTCGTCTAGTATGGTTTGTTTATAACAGCAAGGTCAAAGTTAACATCTCGGTTGGGTGTATTAAGTAGTTCTTTTTCCCTAAATGGTTTACCACAATCTCTTCCAGGCAAATGCTGGTGTATTTCCTGTCTATTTTTTTAGCGCCGCGTCTTATGAACTGTTCAGGTTTTACGCATGTGCAATAATTACGCTAACGAGTTAGGTATGTGGAAGGTTGAATTTAGAGGAAGTGTACTCGCATTTTCGTAAAAGAGGATCGGAAAACTATTTAGAAAAAATACCTTTCGGTATACCCGACCGGTATTCAAACCTTGTCATCCCTGTCATCGGCACTCTAGTCTAACACAAGAGTGACGCCATAGACCACGTGGCCACCAATAATAATAATAATAATAATAGAAAACTGATTCCAGGGTAGTGGCGGAGTCCAGAGGGTCGAAGGTCGCCCTCCCTACTCACACTATTTACATTATTTCGTCCTTACAGTTGTTTGTTTGAAGCGTATCAAAGTAAATTTGGTTTCCTTCCAGAACTCTAATATCCGCTAAATTGAGGGAAAAACATGTTTTAAAACTTTCCCTGTCGATTTAATAATCAATTTAACTTAATCTGAGGTGCTACTCTCACTACATACTAAGACTGCCGATAACGGGGAAATAAAGGTTCGAATCTCTGTCGGATGTATTTTTTAATTTATTTAATTAGCTCCGCGTCTTACTACCCATTTGGGTTATACGCTTAAGTGATAATTACGATACTGGGTTAGGGATTGGGAAGGTTGAATTAAGAGGAAGTGAACCCGCATTTGCGTGGAGGGAGAGAGAAGAGCCATTTAGGAAAAACTACCCCAGTTCACCCGACCAAGATTTGAACCTCGATCTCTCCGTCCTTGGCAGTTTTGCTCAACACAAAACTAACCCACCAAGGAGGGTCTGTCGGGTGAAGTAAGGGTGGTAGTTTCTTAATTGGTTTTCCATTCCATCCCCCACGCAAATGCGGGTACATTTACTCTAAATATAGCCTTCCTAATCCTTAAAACCATTAGGAGTAATTAGTACATAAGTGTATAATCCAAACACGGTGATTAAAAGAAAATTAAAACAAAACGACACATGTCAACATATTGTTGAATATAAAATTAAATGTATCCATAGAAACATTTTTATTATTTAAAGTAACTCAAAATCTTAAGTGAGACTCTACCCCTTCATCCGGAATTTTAATTCTTGTTCCAAATTCGCCCAGATATGTACCTCAACGCCGCGTTGCAGATTCTGAGACAATCCGTGTCTCGCAAGTCCCCTCTCTCCTCCTTGATCGGACGTAGCCCATCACTGATATCCTCGTGTAAACTAGGGACGAGAAGTCAGGGGGACGATCCCCCGAACAGACATAGCCCCGAGGGGGTACCATCAGGCCGATCCTCCACTTCCAAGTCCGATCCTGACGACAAGGCCACCGAACTGCAACGGGTCGTCCCTCTCATGGAAGCCAGACGTTTCTTCGTCGACGTCCTGACGAGCTCGTCCGTCAATGACAACTACGCCCAGCAGATGGCCGACGCGCTCCTGTTCGCGGACTACAACGGGATACACAGTCATGGGTTGAGCAGACTAGGTAGGAGGATAGGGTATAGACTGGATAGTGACATAGGATATAGACTGGATAGTGACATAGGTTATAGACTGGATAGTGAAATAGGATATAGACTGGAGAGGAACATAGGATATAGACTGGATCGTAACATAGTAACATAGATTATAGACAGGATAGTAACATAAGATATAGGCTTGAGAGGGACTTAGGATATAGACCGGATAGTAACATAGGATATAGATTGGAGAGGAACATAGGATATATACTGGAGATGAATATAAGATATAGACTGGATAGTAACATAGGATATAAACTTTCAAAAAGGTTTCGGAACCTCTGCACTGTTGACCTTCAGTGTGTGCTGTGTGTTGACTGTTCACGCAGGAATGTACGTGAATGATCTAGAGTCCGGCGCCATGGATGGCAATGCCTGCCCTGTCCTCCTGAGGGAGTCACCCTCCACGGGATGGGTGGACGGTCAGAACGGTCCAGGGGTTGTCATCGGTAACTTCTGCATGCAGCTGGCGATACAGAAGGCCAAAGAAGAAGGAGTGGGACTGGTGTCCGCCAAACGTCAGTCCCTCTTGCCTAGAAATATCTGAGGGGCTTTTATGGGATAACGTGGCGAGCACCTTAGCTTAGTCAGCAGCGTGTCTGCTTACCGAGCATAGGGTCCCGCGTACGAATATCGACAGGGTCGAAACATTTATGATTGATTAATTTTGGGTTCACCCTTTTCATAGTGATGAATTTACTGCTAAGAGTCTGGGTATTGTTTGTTGTGTATTTAAACCAGTTTATAAGCCGTGTACTGATATAATCAGTCGGTTTAAAAGGTCAACTTTATGGTGGGAGGCTAGGGGACGTGAGTAGAGGTAAGTGTTTTACAGTTTGTACAGTAAAACCTTTCTTTTTCAGCCAAAATAAATAATATATTGCTCCAGTAGAAACATGGTTTAATTTTCTCCACATGGTGGTATCAACAGTTCTTTAATATTTGTCAAGGATGTCCTAAAATTTAATGACAACTTTTTCTCTTCATTTAAAAAGTTTGTCATCTAATGCCGCTATGCTCATGACAGATATTCAACAACTGTTGAGGTCACCTTGTGAAGAAAATTACACTCTATTTTTCTACTGGAGCAATATTTGATTTATTTTGGAAAAAAAATAAGCTTTGATATAAACCTGTAAAAGTACTCCCCTTAGCTCGTCACTTACATTCCCACCTTAATTAAAAGAATTTAAAAAAAATCTTAACCTTGGGTTTGAATAGGCTTTAGGTTATCTTGGAGTTGTGAAAAGAAAAACACAATTTCTAGGGGTGTGTTCACGCTTAATATTCAGTTTCACCCACTGGTAGGGTAAAAAAAAACCATACGATTCATGACTTTGTACATAAATGATCAATGAATTCGGTAAAGGTCAATTATTACCATAGTATTAAAATAATACAAACACTTGCTTTTTTTTAGAGCAACCCTAATACAATTTTACTTCATCAAATTTACCCACTTTGGTGGCCGCATGGTCTAACGTGATACTCTCGCAGTAGACTAGATTGCAGATGAAGATTAAGGTTCAAATCTTGGTCGGGTGTACTGAGGCTTGTTTTTTCCAAAATGGTTTTCCAATCTCATTCCAAACAAATACGGGTACGCTTCCTCTAAATATAACCTTTCTTATCCCTAAACCTAAAAGCGTAATTAGTACATAAGCGTGTAACTCAAACAGGCAATAGACGCAGTTCTAAAAAAATCTCTTCGCTTGATGCATAAAGTTTTCAAAAACGAATATACAATGTTATTTAAAAAATATTAATACAATTATTTTTAATTTGAAATTTTCAAAAATCACTTAACAGTAAACTACCGTTCATTTCAGAGCTAGGGTCGAAATTTAAAAAATAATCTCGAATAGTGACCATATAAAAGTTAAATGCCAAGTTTGAACAAATTTCCTCAAACTATTTAAGATCTAGGTTTAGGGACAGACAGACAGACAGACAGACATATATGGGACCGACAGACTTGTAAAATACTTTTTTTGGGGATTCGGGAACACATTTTTAAAATTTAGCACCGCGTCTTACTACCCGTTTGGTTTGTACGCTGAAACAGGGACACACAAAACGTAAAAATTATCACAATCTCAAGAGCGAAAATTTTCCCGATTACATTATACTTTCTCTTTAGATTAAGAAAGTAAAGATTGTAGGTAAATAGCTGAACTTGAAAAGCTGTTGTTTTTTTCTGCGATTACGACCATTTTCTGTGATTTCAGTGTGATCTTATTATGGCTTGAATAATGTTCACACGTTCCAGTCATGTTCATCATGTTGACACATTCCAATCATGTTCACAGGTTCCAACAATGTTCACAGGTTCCAATCATTTCGTGGTGAACAGCTGGTTTACCATGCAGGCCAAGAAGGAGAATCTATTGGTAAGATATAAGTATTCTTACATTAGGTTTGTAGTATTTAATTACTCTACAATTATCTGGCCCAGTGGTGTAGTGGTCAGTGCACATGACTACGAGCTCAGGGATCCTGGGTTCCATTCTCGACTGGTGCCTTGGGTATTTTTCCAGAAAGGAGAAATACCCCAACGGTCATCAAGGTTTGGTTAGTTAGGCTTAATCACTATTACCATCACACTCACTATCACCATCATACGTTCGCCATCTTAATCACTATCACCATCACACTCACTATTATCATCTTACTCACCATCATACTCACTATTACCATCTTAATCACTATTACCATCACACTTACGTTCACCATATTACTCACTACCACCCTTGTATTCACTATCTCCCTCATACTCTCTATCACCATCACCATCATCTCATCGGGACATGTAAAGACTCTACGGAAAGGATGTACGATTATTAAGTTCGGTCGTCCCCTGGACAAAGGTACATTAGTACTGGATAATCTTTCCATTACTGGACTACGAATGATGTAGCCCAGACGCGAAAGAATATTACCATACAATTTATGTTAATAAACGTGTGTTACCGATCAGTTTGATATCTTGGTCATGTTATTTCTTTCTCACGCACCGATTCACTAGACCATTTGTTCAAACCTGACCAGCAGCCACTAACGTTAATTTTCCAGAGTGTTGTACATATACTTTAATTCATTTGTATTATAAAATATTTGTACTAACTAATGTTTGTGTAAGGAAGAGCGCCCACCGAAATAACGTGACATATGATCTGACATGTGACTTGGCATTTAACATGCCCCTTCAGGTTAAACCAATGTAGACATATGAGTAGACTACGGATTTCACATAAATGCATTTTTTTTCCTTTGATAATATTAATATGCCAGCTTTACAAAAAAGTATTTTATGTGTCATCCAACGAACCTATCCAATTTTATCATGCCTATTATTACATATTTAATATGCTAGTGAATATTTTGGGGTAATATGTATATAATGTGAATAAATGCGTTTTTACCTGCTAAATTAACCTGGTCAACACAACTATTTAAATATACCAAGTAGTGATTGTGCGAGAAAATACAGTATATTAATTTAATCCACCAATTTTAGGAAAAAGGGTCTTCCAGATGGTTGCTCTTAAGAAAGTTGGACTATTCTGGTGCAGTAGCTGGCATTTTGATTTCTTCATTTCAGGGTTTGTGCCTGACCAATACTTCCCCCCTGACGGCTCCTCCTGGATCTAGAGAAGTAAGTGAGGGCACCCTCCATAAAAAATTGGTGTGGTTTTTCCTACTTTTAGGAAATAAACAAACTCAAAGATGTAATTAATTTGAAGCTTACGCCGCGTCATTGCAATAATAGTTGCTCACTCCTTTTTAATTTATATCCAATTACTTATTATTTATTAGAAAACATTGATATAATTATATGATATAAAATCTACTAGATTTTTATTAATGTTGAAATTGATTCACTCTACATCCCCGCTAATAATAATAATAATAATAATAATAATAATAATAATAGTAATAATAATAGTAATAATAATGGCGTGGCTGGGCTCCTTGAATCTGTAGCTTAGTTCGTAGTTCGATGGCCTAATTAACCGAACTATGGTGACCATGGGAACTAGTCCTCGGTAACAGCCGGGAATTGAATCTGGAATATCTGTGTCAGTAACTAGGAGCTATGACCACTATATCACGGGGCCGGTTATACCCACAAAGAGAATATTTTTTTCCCCACATTTAAAACGTTATTAAATGAATGTTCTATTTGAGGAGCTTATTGGACGAGAGGGAGGGGGGGAAGGGCAGGTGTTAAGCCTGCAACCTCCTCACCATAAAACGACGGCTGTATACACAACTCTAAAAAGAGTACTAAAATCATATTTTTGCAAGAAAAAACAAAACACGTGCGTATTGTGTAAAGTTCAAATAGTGAATATCGGATTAGGAAAACATTGTGCCATAGTTTTTAATTTACTCGGCATGACAAAACAAAGGTGCTGTACTGGTGGTGAGAGTTGTTCTAAATGGTTCAAATTTTACGCCGACAGGCCGCTCTGGGGACCAACCCGATAGGTTTCGGGGCCCCAGCAAAGAATTGTGATGGTGTCAGCGTGGACATTTCAACATCGGCAGGGTCATTGGGGCAGGTGAGCTTTGGTTTGTTTGATAATAGATATTGGAGAAAATAGATCAGGGAAATTTTCTTATTTTGTGATCAGCATCATCATAGCGACATCGTCAGTCAACATGGGCAAGGTAATCCTCGGTTTATTTATTGGTGGGTAAAATAATTTCGCCATTTTAGCCAGTCCTATCAATTATGAAATATGAAGTAACCAAAGCTGGAACTATATCAGTTCAACCTGAGTCTAGGGAAGATACAAGGCTTACACTGGAGCAGGGTTCGGCAACTTTTTTGTGGCCCTCATTAAATTTTACAGTAATATCAAAGGTCCCGTGATCCCCCCTCGTTTATCCACTCTACGTTTAATTTTTTTTTCCCTAACCTCTTGTATTTATTCTTTAAATTCATTATTTCCTCCAATACATATGTCCTTGTCTACACAAAAATTTCATAAAATAAATAAAATGTACACTCAGCTTACCCCAAATGATAAAAGTCTTACCTTGACAGATTACACTATGGCCCTATCTTATAAGCTGAACCATAGTGGAACCAAGCAAGGTAGCAGTCTTACCATGACAGATTACACTATGGCCCTATCTTATAAGCTGAACCATAGTGGAACCAAGGAAGGTAGCAGTCTTACCATGACAGGTTACACTATGGCCCTATCTTATAAGCTGTACCATAGTGGAATAATACAAAGTAAGCTTGTCTTTCTGTGATGGTATAGTTTTCTTACGCAATCGACTAAAAATTGCTGTGAGATCGCGTTCGACTTTTTGCCGACTCCTGCACTAGGGCCACAGTTTCCGGGTTAAAATGGGCAGACAAAAATATCTTGTTTTCTAGTGTCAATCAGCCGGCTTTCACAAGCTAGGTTCATGTAGCGGCACCACCCCCTTCTCATAGCCCCCAAACTAACTTGCTCAGACTGCATATTACCCCCTTTACTTGCCTGAAAAGGTTTGTGAATTGAAAGGGAGTGAGTTGGGAGGGCGGAATTGCTGGTACCTAACCTAATATGTTCGAACCACAGCTCTTGGAAGCTTAACTTCCAGCTTGAGCTTTACAACGAATAATTTGAAAGTGAGTTGTCTAGAAACATCTCACTCGGCACTGCTGTTATCGCTAATAACTGCCTAAGTACTCAACCTGGCTCAAGAAGTGCAGGTATAACTCCTGAAGAGGATGTGTACCTGTTGTTTCCTTGTCTGTGGCCCGGGGTCATCCTTCATTCATCAATGTGACCCACATCCATTGTCACACTGTCTAAGTCTCCAGGTTCGCGATTCATTGGGTTCGGCCAGTGTGATACTTATTACGGTGGTTATCTCATCACCATCTGAATGCTAATGTGGGTGCACTTCCACTAAGCTATCGTCATTTCAATCTCAGCACATGACTTTCAAACTAACATGACTATTAAGGCACTAGGTCATTGAGGGAGGAAAATACAAATGACAATAGAATTTGTTGTATTAAATGAAATCATTCTATTCACAAATGTCCATCCTACGCTCCTATACCAGTTACCTTTCGTTTCACGGGTATTTAACTCTTAATGATAAACAAATATGTGGATTTTTGGATTTTTCAGAGTGGAAAATGTCAACTTACAAACTATGTTTACAAATCTATATATGTATACAGTCATAGAAAATAATTTGGTGTTCATTCCAGTAAGCAATAAACTAGTGTACTTTCAAATGTTTGATCAATGTATAACCTAAGCGGAATATCTGATTAATACTATCACTGCTACCTAGGCCGACCCCTTAAAGTGGGAATGTAGGGAATAGGAGTTTAGGACAGTATTTTCGCAGTTTTTATATCAAACTTATGTTTTCTAACTAATTCTCCAGTAGGAACATAGAGTTTCATTTTCTTAACATGGTGACCTCAACAATAATTGTTGAATATCTTTCAAGGTTGTCCTGTAATTTAATGACAACTTTTTCTCTTCATTTAAAAAAGTTATATCATCTAATGCCACCATGATCATGACATATAATCAACAACTGTTTATATTACCGTGCGAAGAAAATTAAACTGTTTGTTTCTACTGAGGCAATATTTTATTTATTTTGGCAAAAAAAGTGTTGCTATAAAAACTGTAAAAACACTGTTCATTAAATCGCGTTCTATACACTCGTACCTCAAAAAGACAAATCATTAAACTCCCAGGATGACAACATTATTCACGGACAAACACTAATATAATTTTCTTTCGCCCTGCTGGAAATCGAGACGTGGGGTTCTAAGAGGCACTACCGACTCTTCCAAGGTGTCGGAAGGTTAAATTTGTTTTCCATGCACTCCAGATAGAGCAGCACGTGCTCACCAAACTCCCCCTACCGGAGAACTGGGCCCAAGATCTCGAAGGGAGTCCAACCACGGACCCTCAAGTTGCCCTCAAGGCAATGTGCCTGATGCCTTTTGGTGGTCCCGAGTCAAACTACAAGGGGTATGCCCTCGCCACCATGGTGGAGGCCTTGTGCAGCATTCTTGCAGGTACATCCACAATGTACGAGGATGTTTTTAAGGTTTACCCTTTACCAGGTAGAATTGTGACTCAACTGTGCTCCTGAGGAGTCACACGTTTCCCTAAAAACAAGCGTATAACATAAACAGGGGTCACGTGACTTGCTCTAATCCAATAACAATATTTCCCCCTCATCGGATCGAGCTGTTCTGCTTTAGTTCAACTCATCTCTACTTCGTGTGATCTGCCCAAGATCTTCAGCACGGGAGAACCAATCACATCACAAAACCAACACTCTCAAATCAGTGCGCATGCGCTGTAGAGCTAGAAGCAAGCAGACATCTCAAATCTGTGCACATTCGTTGTAGAGATAGAAGCAAGTAAACATCTCAAATCCATACGAATGCGCTGTAGGGCTAGAAAAGAGTAGACATCTTCATTGGTTGTTGTGAGGAGATTTGAAATAACCCGTTAATGGGAAAAATGCGTATCGATGTATTGGATTGTGCCATGACACAGCATTATGGTTTGTAAACATCCATCGGGACAATGATCTAAATAATATGTTTATCTCATAGAAAATAAAATATGTTGATAATCATAAGCAATGAATCATGGGTCAACATATAGCCTGTCAATTGCTGCGATACTCAAGTATATTCTACTTTCTATTTTCTACGAACATGTGAAGTATGTTCAATTTCTTTCCATTGTGGGTGGGAGTAGCTTTGCTCTTTACAATTTCATGAAATGATAAAACAAGAACCGTTTAGTCCATTCTGTGTCTGTCCCCAGATTCGATGTACGGCCCTTACGTTCGGCAAAGGAGAGAAGGTCCAGGAGAGAGTAACCTCGGTCAATGCTTCGTGGCCATCAACCCCGAGTTCTTCGCTCCGGGTTTCAAAGACAGACTGAGCAACCTTTTAGAGAGTCTCAGAGACCTAGAGCCGGTAATAGCTCTCTTGAATATGTCATTAACAGGAGAAACAAGGAGAAGCCACACAACACACACTTTCCAGGACGACTTGTGTATATCAAACCCCATCAGGACTTATAAAAAACCTTTCTTTTAAATTAACTTTAAAATGACGGATACCTCTTTTAACCATAATCTAAAGTACACTATAAAGGTCTCATGATTGTCTAACAGGTGGCAGCACTAACTAAAGTTGAGTTAAAATTTGACCTTCTCCCTGTGTCCTCTGTTCCCACCAGGCTTAAAGAACTGTGACATGAACAGGTCTATATCCACCTTGGATTACACTTGTAGTGAGCTCCTAGCCTCCCAGTACTCTTCCACGAGCAACCATGACAGTGGTTCCTCCTCTTTGTTATAGGTGGATAAAGCTCAACCAGTTTTGGTACCCGGGGACCGGGAGTACTTCAAACAATGCAAGATCCATGAAGAGGGAGGGATTCGATACACAAAAAAGGCCTTACATATAGCTGTAAGTATCCTTTATATACACGTCAGCAAAAGTGATCTCGTTTTGAAGGTTCATTATGCACACAGCATTTACAGTCCATAAGAAAAAGTATTGGGGGAGGATAGATCATATCAGTTCTGCCAATACCCTTGTGATGGAGAGTGGAAGATGGATCCGGAAGTCATCTATTTTGCGTATCATCACATTACGTTGAAAAGACGGGAAAAAGAGGAATATTCATTCCATCAACTTTGCAAGATTTAATGTTAGGGCATTTTTTAACCTTAGGAAAAAACAAAGGGAATTTTTGAATGGTAAAACACATGACACAATTATTTCTATCCATTTACTTTAAAATTTTGTTTGTATACTCCCTCGATGATGAATACCAAATTACTTTCTTATTCTCGACCTCATCTTTAAAACGTTCACTATCAAAATCATAATTTTTTTTTTATAAAAATAAAAAAAAAATCAATGATTCAAATTACATAATAATCCCTCTCGTAAACCTTCAAGCAACTGGACTAATCTTGTCTACTAGGCAGGGGTTGGCAGCACTGATTTCTAGACAACGGATGGCGGACAAGTGATGCGTTTGTATAAATGGATCCATAAGATGCCATTTACTTAGAATATTTCACGCGACTTTTGCCACTGACTTTCTATAGAACACGACAGAATGTTTTTAAAACGCGAGAGCAACTTTTTCGGAGGTCAGAGCATAAAAGAACTCATTTGTTACCAGTAACTTACAAAACGCGACGACTTTTGCCGTCGTGTGTCACGCGGCACACCAAAACTATGAAGCTCATTCGAATGAGAACGTGATTTCAAGTCACGGTTCTCATAATTGTATACGAGATACATTTTTGAGAATTTTACAAATCTCTAATCTATCGAATACCATAGGACTAGACGGATTCAAGGAATCGACGAATCTAACTTTCCATTGCTAGTGAATTATATGAATATTTCACTGCTACTACTGAGTTATAGAATGTGAACATATTTGTCTGTGAATTCCCAATATGTGTTGGATGATGTCTGGAATGTGCCAAGAAATATAACCTTGACCTTTACAAGACAAGACATGATGAGTATGACACCATTGACTACGTGATCATCAATGCATGTCAAATGACATTTTATTTTTACGTGTCTTTGGTTGTCATTTTCAGGCTGAACTGGCGGCGAGAAAATCTGTGGAACCGTTGAAACTGATCATAAAAGCCAATGTGGAACCAAAATTGACTCAATAACCTTAACAATACTCATTAACAGGCTCTGTATTAACTAAAACATTAATAACACGTCAGGTAAAACACGGATACTCATCTGATTTAAGTTTATTTTTAGCCATTTGTATTAGTTGGCATTTCAAATTTGACTCAAACATATGTGTATCTATTTGTAACGAAAAATAAATAAAGTAATTAATATTTTGTATATTTTGTGTTATAGCTATTAAACTTTTCTCTATGAGTGACATGACGCACCATACAAGGAGGAAAAGCAGGTAACCTCGTACATATTGACCAAGGAGATAAAGTAGGGAACCTCGTACGTATTAGTCAAAGATACAAAAGAGGGAACCTCGTACGTATTGAACAAGGAGATAAAGTAGGGAACCTCGTAGGTCTTGGTCAAAGATACAAAAGAGGGAACCTCGTATGTATTGGTCAAAGAGACAAAAGAGGGAACCTTGTACGTATTGGTCAAAGAGACAAAAGAGGGAACCTCGTACGTATTGGTCAAAGAGAAAAAGTAGGGAACCTCGTACGTATTTACCAAGGAGATAAAGTAGGGAACCTCGTCCCTCTCAAATATATTATACTTGTTCATTCAGTTTATACGTCATCGTTGAGATAAAACACAAGATGGTTAAATACGAAACGATCATAAAGCGCTGAGGACAAAGAGATTGTCTGAAGCATAGGACATTTCGCTTGTGACGTCGACTTCATAACCGTGTGCTTCAAGCCATCTTGTGATCAATATGGCGACACGTTCCATAACGTCACAGCACCACTTTTATTTCCTTTAAAAGCATACATTGATAACCAAGTACAGTGAATCATCTTTATCGAATTTAATAAACAATCAACTTTACAATTTGGTTGACGGAAATTTTATCACATTTTTTGTTCAAGTGGTGAGATTCCCAATTCTTTGGCCAAGTCGTCCTAAAACAAATAAAAAACATAATCCTTTGAGTTGGTTAACATAATATCACGAATATATCATACTTATTTTAGACAATAGATCTACTAGGTTTTTAATTTAAGATGAGGTGGAAGGGAATTATATATTTTTAGCACCTTGTCTTAGTACCCGTTCAGATCATACACATAGGCACCAATTACGCTAATGTGCTAAGGATGAGGTTTGAATTTAGATGAAGTGTACCCACATTTGCGTATTTATATAGAGTGGGAAACTGTTTAGGACAAACCACCTCAATACACACGGACGGGATTCTAGCCCCGATCTCTCCGTCATCGGCAGTCCAGTCTATTGCGAGACAGGCGCCTTGGACCACCCGGCCACCGAATTGGGTCAATATTTTTGCATTTTTATTGCAAAAATAATAATATACGTTTCCAAACGTTAATTATTAAAAAAATCTATAGTTGTTTTAAAACGCCAAGTAAATATTATATATAATTATATATATATATATATATATATATATATANTATATATATATAAATGGGTAATACGGAGTATTCCTACATACCTCCATCCCCTCATTACCGCCTCCACCCAAAATAACACTGTCTGACACAATTCCAAACGTGTCTGCGTCCATAAATTTTCCCTAGGTCCATTTTGATCAACAGATTACATGAAGACATATTTTTGAAAATGGTGCTAACACTCATTTAAATACGTCATACATTTAAAGATGGTCTTACCGCCTCCTTGATCGTCTGCCCGCGGTACCTTATGCCTCCTTCCTCATCCACCTTCTTGGTCAACTGTCGGGCGTAGTCTCCAGGGGTCATAACACGTTCCCCACAGTTGATCTGGTAAAAAAATACCGTTACTGAAAGACATACCTTATCCTAAAAAACTAGGGCTGAGCGGAAAAAAAGCCACGTGATGAATTTTGAACCAATGACGAGATTTCAGCCTTGGCGTTGTCCGCTCGGTTCGATTCTAAATAAAGCTTGATTCACACGTTCATCAAAAATTGAGATCATCATCTGCTTACATGTCTCAGCAATCCACACGCCGTTTGTTGACCCATGATGCAGTGCAACACAAACTTAAAACAGCTGATTGTCAACATATTTTATTTTCTAGTGGATAAACTTATATTTAGGGTCATTCTCCTGATGGATGTGGAACAATACAATACATCGATACACCCTCTTTCCATCAATGGGTTTTTTCTAATCGTCTCACTAAGCTGTCTGCTTGCTTCTAGCTCTACAGCACATGCACGCTGATTTGAGATTGTTGGCTCTGAGATTTTATTGGTTTATCCCGTACCAAAGATCTCAGGCAGAGTGGACAAAGTAAGGGTGAGTTGAACTTTAATAGAACAGCTCACGCCGATGGGGGGGAATCATGGGATTGGTTTAGAGCTATTCACATGACCAAGTTTCTGTTCTGTGCTTGTTTTCAGTGAAAGTGTTAATCCACAGAAATATAAAATTACCATTTTCTGCGCGACAATACCATCTTGGAGGACTCTTACCCAATAAGTGCACATGTACCTACAAAGTGGTATACTATAAGACAGATGCATCTATGGATATTGGATTATTTGAAATGACTAATTAAATGGTAAGCGTGTATGTCATTCTGTTTATATCACACAAAACAATAATTGGAAAACATCCATCGTGGCATTAATTTTAAAGAGCTATTTAACTACTAGGAAATAACTCATAACGGTAATAAACTATTTGTAATTTGTTTTTCAAAGCACACATACAATTCTGCTATCATGTTGTTTGTTACGACACTAAAGCAGATTCTGCTCTGTACTTTCTGCGAACGTGTGAACCAAGTTTTAGAGACGAGAAGACCGGAGGGGTTTTTAGCCAAGAAGACTAAGAAGGGAACTTAGCATAGGCGTCACTTTAGTTCTTAATTTCTAGGTAATACTTTTTTCTACCTTAATGTTTACAGAATTGAAATGTTTTGGCCAAAATATATAAAATATTTATCCAGTAGCAACATAGAGTTTAATTTCCTACACATGCTAATATCAACAGATTTTGAATATCTGTCAAGAGTGTCCTGGAAATTGGTCAAAACATTTTCTCTTTATTTAAAATGTTTTGACAACATTTTATGACACCATTGAAAGATATTCAATATCTGTTGATAATAGCATGTGTAGGATATTAAACTCTATGTTGCTACTGGATAAATATTTGATTTATTTTGGCCAACAAAACTTAATACTATAACAACTGTAAAACTACTCGCTCTCCCTTCTGCCGCACCTTAACTATTTGACTCAGTTTCTAACAATTTTAACCTGAGTCTTATTTTTCTACAAACGTTAATTGCTCAATTTTCTTGTATCCCTTTTATTTAATTTATCTAATCTGGTATTATTGACTCCTAGTGCTATTTAAACTAAGTACTAATTTTTTTTCACTAACTATTTTCGTATCACTCCAGTAGGTCCACCCCGGGTATTTTTAGTTTCCCCAGTACCCTCCACACCTAGCACTCCCAAAGTTCACCGTTACCAGTGAGCACCGGGCACTCTACAGTTATGGCGAACATTTCCCTATCCACCACCTGGGGAGGCGCCCTATTGGAGATGGAACTCCGGCTACCTACTAGTGAAACCACCAACGGAAAATCCTAAACTTAATCTATACTAATCTAATCTAACCAATAATATTTAATTGTTTTCCTAATCTATCCTAGTAACTGGTTTATCCTAGAACTATCCTATATTACTCTAGTGTTATACAAAAATTTTATACATTTTCTCTTTATATTCCTTAATATTACTTTAGTCCTTCCTGGTACACGTTGGGTGCATTTGCAACCCTCCCTTCTTCCAATGATCTTGGAGGCCCATCCGTTGTCCACTTTATCTTCTTTCATGTTCATCATCCCGGATTTGAGCGCCACACGCTGATTCTTGGGTCGGCCATCCCTATTCTTCAGTCACCCCAGCGACTAGAAATTCCGGCGACGGACCCACTTCCAGATGCACTGCGGCTTCTCTCATCTTGTTGCTTCTGTTTGCCAGTTTATTCTGTCATTTGTATTTAAATGTTCCTTTGTGTACGATCAACACTATCTCCTTACCTACTCCGTTTTAACTACACTTCACTTTCACTCGTACTTACTCCAGAGATATCTGAAACTCCACTAGAGTTGCCTCCAACTGATTGATCCTCTCTTTGTCACGCACCACGGTTAGCAATAGCCCTCCTCACCAGCATTTCCCGAACGTATATGTCTCTCCTCTTTCGACACTTTGTCCACTAAGCTATTTAGCTGCTTGCATTCCTTCTCAGTCCTTCTCATTGTCCAAACTGTCTTCCCAAAGAGTCATTCTTCCAGCTATCTCATAATCTCCTTCTTTTCGGGGCATTCCAGAAGCACATGTTCTGGCGTTGCCAGCCCTCCACAATCACATGTTGGACTTTCCGCCAGCCCCTGCTCGTATTAAGAAGCTTTATACGGTCCCTTGCCAGTCAGGAAATGAACGAGCCCCTGAGAAGGATTGAGATGTTTTAGTTCTACTCTTTCCGCTATCGACGGTAACACTGAAAATGTTCGCCTTCCAATTCCAATGGTTCTCCATATTTCTTGCCATTCCTTCCCAATGGCACTATCTATTCCTATCAAGGTTCTCACCCCAGCCTTAGTCAACATTTCAACCATCTCAAATGCCACTCTCTTCAGCCAGTAACATGCAGCTTTCTTCCTAACCTGCAGGTCTAACGGTCTTATTTCCAATACTGTTGTTAATGTATCCGTGGCCACAGATCTATAAGCACCAGTCATCCTCATAAGTACATTCCTCTGTAAGCTAAGCAGTTTCTTCGCTGGTAGGATATTCCTCGGCCTGTGGGCACCGTACCCCACGATTGTCACTAGTAAAGCCTGGTGATACATACTTATAACCTTCATTGGGATGTGTAACCTTCTCCGGCCGATACTAATGATCTTATGCATTACGGTTAAGGCGCTGGCACACGCTTGTTCTATATGTGCCTGGTAGTTCATGTTCTCATCAAGGGTTATCCCCAAGTACCTAGTCTTGGCTACTCTTTTGATATTGTTATTCTCAAACCTAATGGAGGGATTTCTTTTTAATTTGCCCTTGAACACCATTTAGTTGATTTTGCTCGGTGCCATGTTCAGCTTAACCCTCCGACACCAGTTTTTGAAGCCATTCAGTACCCTCATTAAGCTCATTTCTTGACTTGCCATTTATGATTATTAACAGATCATCTGCAAAGGCCACAACTCCTGCTGTTTCCGGGAAAGATTCCAAAACTGTCAGACACGGTCCCAGCCCCACATTCCAAATTATTGGGCCACAGACTGATCCCTGGGGACATCCCTTCAAGATAACTTTATCTACTTTCTTGTCTGAATATCTCAGAGTTAAAAACTGATATCTGCAATAATTCTGGATACTTTTGTATAAGTTCTTCGAGAATCTTCCCTTCCTGAGCCAGGTAAGACTGGAGGAAACTGTTTTCACTTTGAATTAAAAATTAAAAATATTCTTGTACCAAGCTATTATCATCATCAACTTTTTCCGGCCTGTGGCTGGATCAGTTTAGTATTATGACTCCGTCTTCCTCCATCCTTCAACCATTCTCCCTCTAATTGCTTCCATCCTTCTCCTCTCATTAGCACACTTTCGGTTATCTGTTCATACAATCTATTACTTGACCTCCTTTGTGGTATTTTTCCTACGTACTTCATTTCTATAATTTTCTTTAGCAACATCTACTTTTCCATCCTCATTACATGCCCATACCATCTCAGTCTTGCTTTCTCTACTATCTCATGTGGGCCTACTCCCAACAACTTAATTCCTAATATCCTAAGCTTTCTTCTCCTCATGACAGCTAACATCCTCATAAACTTCATTCCCGTGGCCTCCACTTTCCTAGTCTATCTTACATCCAGTGTCCATGTTTCTGCTGCATATGTGACAATGGGTACAAAATACGCCCTGTACAATACTTCCTTACATTTCAAGGGCACGTCTCTTCTCCATAACAGGTTTCTTACACACATATAAAACAACTCTCCCTGCTGTCCTCTTCTCATTACATCCTTTCTGCTTCCATCTTTCGTCTCAATCAATCTTGTACCAATTGAATAACACGAAACGTAATTCATTCTAAAAGCTATGTAATAGATTCCCTAAATCATTTAT
This sequence comes from Timema monikensis, assembly GCA_902151445.1. Lineage (NCBI taxonomy): Eukaryota > Metazoa > Arthropoda > Insecta > Phasmatodea > Timematidae > Timema > Timema monikensis. The sequence goes on along the minus strand of CABFVZ010000550.1, from coordinate 187,963 downwards.
CCATTGCTCCAAATTTTGATTTTCAATTTTCTGAATACAATATTATAATGTTTCCTTTAAGGTACAAATAATGTCCCATTTTATCAATTTGGGGGAGGGGGGTTTGTGGGAGGGTACTTGTCTTCCTTGTCCCCCTCGCCAACGACGCCCTCCCAACGTAAAGAACGGATCACCACAAGATGGTGCATAGTAAGAATGACGTCACACATACACAATGTTTGATATCTGCTTCATCCAAGGAGATAAAGGAGCGATCATGCATGACGCGTTAACGAACATGTCTCCAGCTTTGAACTCACCGGTGTAGTTCCTCTGAGAGTGGTGAGTAGACAGCTGAGCCGCTGCTGGTAGCCAGGGGCGAAGAAGACGGGGTTGATGATCATGAAACACTGACCTAGCTGGGCCTTGCACTCCAGACTGTCCCAGGGCCGGATGTAAGACCCGTACAGCGAGTCTGGTAACAAACGGCACAGTGGCGCCTCACTCCGTCACGCCCAGTATATATTCTGGGGGTGGATTCCCCAGGGCCCGTTTGTTACTTGATAGCGTTTAGGATCTCATTCGATAATGCGATATTGTTGGGGAGGAACATTTTTGGCAGTTATAAGAGTTACTAAAATCCTTTTCAAGCATTCAAACGGTAAGTCATGTGATCTGCAACTGGTACTTTTGGATATATATTAGCAATACCTATTAAATAACACCAACAATATAGTAAAATGTTATCAGGGTTGATAGAAATTATTTTTTTTATCTAAAATTTCTTTATACCGGAATCCTACTATAGATATGCAGTCCTAAAGTCAATTCACGAGTGGAGTGTAGGTAAGTAACAGATGAAAAAACGCTACCAGATCTACTCTCATGTAATCATTCGCCAAATCATAAGATCTACCTTCACTATTGGAAGTTAAAAGTCTCACAAAAAACCATTTGCTTTTAGTTATAGATTATATCTTCCAACAGTTTTTTTTAGATTATTAAAAGCCAAACTTATGAAAAATAACCGTTTGGATGTGGTTTTTTTTTCATGAAAGCAGCTTCTATGGTTTACCTTAAAATGCTTTCCAAAAGAATATAGGCTGCTTTATCTTTACAAATTAATATTGCAAACCAGACGAAGCGAAGGCCATGTCATACAAACCATTTTATTATTTGGATAAGTTAATAAAAAGTCAATTATTAAGTATTCCATAGGGGAGTATTGTTAGAAGCGTTTATAAACACGTTTAATTGATAATATAGTATTTAATATAGGACAATAGCTATGTCCACATAAGTGACTTTCACCCAATGCTTGCAATCTTCATAAGATGTATTTTCGTACCCTAGGCTGTAAACCACTGATATAGTGGTCAGAAGTCCTGGGTTTGATCCCTGGACCCCTAATTTTGAAACTTTCGAAAATACTCGCTTGCGAGCTAACTCGCAAATCGCAGGCTGTACTGAAACAGAGCTAATTTTGAAAGGTTTCTACTGTCGTGCGAGTCGGTGTAGTGTTGTTTCGCTTGCGACTGAGTTTTCAATCCGACAACACTGTAAAACCATGACGTGCCAAAGGGTTGAGGCGATCGTATGCCACAACACGTCATTATACAAGATACGTAACTGAAAGTAAACACTATTATTTATTGAGTGCATCATATACGATTTGTTTAGTTTAATTGGGATACCATCTTCCAGTTGTACACGTTTAAGCTTATTAACTCAAAATGTTCTCAAAGCTATATCACAAGAAGTAAAACCATACTTTCATGAACTATCCACTTTAACACACTTGGTAGCGTGACTGGCCCCAACTCGGATTTTCACGAGTTCAACCCCAACGTGGTTATTGATATTTTAGTTTTTTGTCTGAATTTAAATCAAGTTTTTGTAATTAGAATTCAGTAATATATTATTTTATTTTCGCAATTATTTTTAAAACACAAAAATTCCCTAAACATTTTTACTATGCAAATAATAATTAACTTACTTAGCCTTATTTTAAAATGTGTACAATTTATGTCATAAACCCCATTAATTTAATTTTTAAATAATCACCTACATACAAAATTTCAAAATTAATTTATGTCTAGCGTTGTTAATTTAATACCTTTTTACATTATTTTTAAGGACTATTATATTAGTCTACTTAGGTTCAAATACCTTGTGTACTTCTATAAAATATATTTAAAACATATTATATGCTTACTAATACGATAATTTAAAATTAAAGTTTAAAGTCTGATAAATTAAAAAAAAATAGGATTGCGAGGATTTGAACACGCAAACCTTAAATCATGAGACGGTCACGATACCGCCTTGATCAAATTGACGTTTGAGGGAGTTGGAAAAAAACTAGAATATATAATTATGTTTTCATCCTAACAAATATTTCTATTGAAGGATTACATAAAGTGTACAAAGCAATCATATTATATTTGCTTCTGTAATACTATTTTGTACAGTGATATGTTTATTTCAACAAAATCACTCTCAAAAGGCCGCAACCCAAGAGGGGGATGGCATCCATTTTGTTATTTTATTGCCTATTCGATAGACAAGGACTGTCTCGCACGGTGTGAGGCTGGCGAGTAGAATCCGCTCGCTATTCGATCGTGTTACGTCAGTTTTCGCAGCGCAGTAGTTTCAAAATTAGGAGTTTGCGAGATTGTGTGCGAGATGAGAGAAATACGCTAGCGAATCGCTACTCGCACGTTTCAAAATTAGAGGTCCTGGACCCCTAATTTTGAAACTTGTGAAAATACTCGCAACTTATGAACTCGCAAATCGCAGGCTGTACTGAAACAGAGCTAATTTTGAAAGGTTTCTAATGTCGTGCGAGTCGGTGTAGCGTTGTTTCGCTTGCGACTGAGTTTTCAATCCGACAACACTGTAAAACCATGGCGTGCCAAAGGGTTGGGGCGATGGTATGCCACAACACGTCATTATACAAGATACGTAACTGAAAGTAAACATTATTATTGTATTGATTACATCATATACAACGGTTAGTCTAGTTTCATTGGGAAACCATCTTCCAATTGTATACATCTAAACTTGTTGTCTCAAAATTTTATCAAAGTTATATGATTAAAATAAAAACCACTTCTCTGGAACAATCGAATTTAGCACACTTGGTAGCGCGCTTGACCCTAATTCGAACTTCCACGAGTTTAATCCCAACCTAGGTAAATTATTTTAATTTTTGTCTGAATTTAAATCACGTTTTCGTAATTAGAATTCAGTAATATATTTTTTTATTTTCGCAACTATTTTTAAAACATAAATATACCCTAAAAAATTTTACTATGCGAATAATAATTAGCTTACTTAGCCTTATTTTAAAATGTGTACAAGCCTTATTTTAAAATCTGTACAATTTTATGTCATAAAACCCATTAATTTAATTTTTAAATAATCACCTACATACAAAATTTCAAAATTAATGTAGGCCTAGCGTTTTTATTTTAATACCTTTTTAAATTATTTTTAACGACTATTATGTTAGTCTACGTAGGCTCAAATACCTTGTGTATTTCTATAAAATATATTTAAAACATATTATATGCTTACTAATACGATCATTTAAAATTAAAGGTGACCTGGTGGTCTAGGGGTAAGGTGTCAGACTTCTATGCTGGCGTCCGGGGTTCAATCCTCGGTCCCGGCAAAGATTTAACTGATTACCAAACCCTTCCTTCACCTCTGACAAGACATCTTGTGAATGTGGGGAATGCCAGGCCTTACACCGTGGTTCGGATTCCACGTTAAACTGTAGGTCCTTCATTTCATCTCACAATCACCCTACCATTACACATTAACGTAAGTGCGTATAACCCGAATGGGTAGTAAGACGCGGTGATAATAATAATTTAAAATTAAAGTTTAAAGTCTGATAAATTAAATAAGATATATTTTTTTTAAGGATTTGAACACGCGAACCTTAAATCATGAGACGGTCACGTTACCGACTCACCCAAATTGACGATTGAGAAAATTGAAAAATTAGTATATAGTTATATAGTTATATAGTTTCGTTTTCACCCAAACAAATATTTGTATTGAAGGATTGCATAAAGTGTACAAAGCAATCATATTCTTTTCTTTTGTAAACCTATTTTGTACAGTGATAGGTTTATTTCAACAAAATCACTCTCAGAAAGCTGCAACCGAAGAGGGGGATGGCATCCATTTTGTTATTTTATTGCCTATTCGATAGACAAGGCCTGTCTCGCACGGTGTGAGGCTGGCGAGTAGAATCCGCTCGCTATTCGATCGTGTGACGTCAGTTTTCGCAGCGCAGTAGTTTCAAAATTAGGGGTTTGCGAGATTGTGTGCGAGATGAGAGAAATACGCTAGCGAATCGCTACTCGCACGTTTCAAAATTAGAGGCCCTGGTGCGTCCAGAATTTTCCTGTGCAGTGGGTCTTGAACGGGGTCAACTCAGACTCGTGAGGACAAACTAGGGGTTACTTGAGAGAACAAGTAGTGACTCTGGTCTAGAAAACTGAGATTACCGGTCATTGAGCTGACCACAAGATCAACTATCAGAACTGGCCTGATCATTTTTATCTAATATAAGGACAACATATCTTAAAGCACCCCTTCGGGATCGAATTAGATCTTCCCTGTTGGATACCCTGCTCCCTCATCCCTAAGTTGCCCCTTGCCCACTGACCACTGAGAATGCCGCACAAGCACTCCACCATGAGGGACAGTCCATACCCCTTGTGGCCACCCAGTCGACCCCCCAAAGGGTACAGTCTCTTGTTCTGAAGGGCGAGCACAGGGTCAGTAGTGGGTTCACCCCCGGGCCCCATGGCCCAGCCATCAGGAAGGGCCTTCTTTCGAAAGGTGAGATCCTCCACCTGTGAGTAAACAACAAGCTGAATGTGATTAGCAGCCCCCCTTATGTGCGTGCTTGTAGAACTGTAGACACGCCCTTCATCAACAGTCCTCTTTCAGAAGTTATTTAGCTCATGAACTAACTCTTAGAGAACCTGGATTGATAACCGGTGGGGTAAAAATGTGATGTTCAAAGGAATGACAGTCAACGAGGTACGAATGAGATATGAAGTTTCCTGTTGGTGTCGTCCTTGGAACCCTACAGTATAATTTTCATAAGAAGGAAATAATTATCTGACGGCTGGACTAGACCAACTTTCATCTGTTCATAAGCCAATTCATGTACTCTTCAGCTTCTACTTTTTATTTATATTAACAGTAACTATAAAATAACACTAATTATATAATACAAATTTATCATTCTAGACATAAAAGAAATTAAAAAATATGTTTCAAACCTATAAAAAGTCCCTTTCTATGAAAATTAGACTGTTACTTTACTGACCCCTGTAGAACATAAATATTAATAATATACCTACAAAATCCTAGCAAAATATAGCATCACGGTCAGTCAATCACAAAATTCATATGCAAATATTACATTTTAAAGTATTTATTGTTAAATATTTGTCAGCACCCCCTGAAATTGTAACACAAGAGTACCTAACCTTTGTATATACCCTTGCGAGAGGTTAGTGTTGAGGTCCAGAAGAGTACATACCCTCTGTAGAGACCCCTGTGAGAGGCTAGTATCAATGTCCAGAAGAGTATATACCCTCTGTAAAGACCCCTGTGAGAGGCTAGTATCAATGTCCAGAAGAGTACATACCCTCTGTATATATCTCTGCGAGAGTAGTGTCGATGTTTAGAAGAGTACATACCCTCTGTAGAGACCCCTGTGAGAGGCTAGTGTCAATGTCCAGAAGAGTACATACCCTCTGTATATATCTCTACGAGAGTAGTGTCGATGTCCAGAAGAGTACATACCCTCTGTAGAGACCCCTGCGAGAGGCTAGTCTCTATCTCCAGGTTGTCACAGCTTCTTCCAGGGGCGGCCATTGCCAAAGGGTTTGCTCCAAGGACAGCCTGAGTGCAAAGGGGTGATGACGTCACTTTGGGGAAAATGATTTAATCCTAGTGATATATGATACTCTACTTGAGCTGAATGTATTAATGATCTTACCTTGAGTAATTATTTCCAATATTTTTTAACATGTTCTTTTTTAAATAAACTTATTACTCCAAGATAACTAATATAAAATCCGTAGTGCAATATCCGGGATTAAATATAGAGTTTCTAAGATCATAATATAGTCTACAAGAACAAGAAAAATGGACCAGATCTGCCTGGAGAGAAAATGGAAAACCACTCGTAATAAAAAACCTTATGCACTCGTCCAGGACTAGTTCCCAACCCCCCATATAAAGTAAACCCCACAAGATCTGAGCTAACTTACGCTGAATTTATTCCAAGCATATTAAATGCCAATCAACCTTTACCTATAATTTTACAGCACCTGTACCCTTTATTTTAATGTGACGGACTGTACATTTACTCTATATTTTTACTGCACCTGTATCCTTTATTTTATTACGGCATACGGTACCTGTACTCACAGTTTTAGCATTTGTCGGGACCAAAAGTGGTGACGTGTTGGTGAGACAAAGACCCTAGAAAATAAAAAATGTGGAGTATTTATTTAGCGTTAATGTTCTATAATATAAACACAAACTAAAGGTTGTTAGCACCTGGGAGTTTAATTATAGGGGGTGATTTGGAATGAGCGTGTCGAAATGAAACAGGTGGAACATGGGGTGCTACAACGATTATGTTAGTATAAGAAACCCATAGCCGGCGCCGTACCTACAGGAGATATGGAATTTCAAACTTTGAAGTGTTGCCTAAAGTCCAGGCAACTTTCTCGGCATGCCAGTAGCGCTACACCTACATGGTGGTATTGGCACTATTGGAACGTTGCTTCGTGTCTCAGTCAACCAAAGGCCACATGATTAATGTGAACATGCCCCTTTTCACAGGCAATAGGTTGGTGACACACAAGAGTGTAAAGAGATGGAGGAATACACAGCTTTGTTTTCTTTTAGAACAGCAATAAGCTTATATATTATTATTAGCACCGCATCTTACTACCCGTTCGGGTTATACTCACGCTAATGTGTAATGATAGGGTGATTGTGAAATGAAATGGAGGACCTACAGTTTAACGTGGAATCCGAACCACGGTGGCGACCTGGCATTCCACACATTCACAAGATATCTTGTGAGAGGTGTAGGAAGGGTTTGGAAATCAGATAAATCTGTGCCGGGACCGAGGATTGAACCCCGGCCACCAGCTCAGAAGTCTGACACCTTACCCCTAGACCACCAGGTCACTGAGCTTATATAATAATTACGCTAATGTGTTACGGATTAGTAAGGTTATATTAAGAGGAAATGTACCCATATTTGCGTGGTGAGAAAATGAGAAACCATTTAGGGAATCGACCTAGATTCGAACCTTGATCTCCCAGTCATCGGCAGTCTAGTCTACTGTGAGATTAGCGCGTTTGCCCATTCGACCACCGAAGTGGGTGTGATTACCGTTGACAGCAAATACAAGTGTCGGTAATTTCTATAGGATCCTTCTAACCAGAACCTGACTAGACTTATTTTTGTTGTTGTGTTGTTTGGCGAGAGTTGATATCGGACCATGGAACGACCGTCTCACCAGCATTCCTCTCTTCAAAGCCTCCTGAGTGTACCAGCTGCAGACCCCGATGTCATTAGAATCTTCAACAAACGCAAAGACAGTTATCAGCGGTTTGACCCAACAAACGCCATTTTCTCTCAATATGTCCACTCCCTCTATTTGTATTTTAATCACCGCATCTTAATAACTAACCGGGCTATACGCGTATTTACTAACTACACTGATGTGTTCTGGGATGAGGAAAGGTTGAATTTAGAAGAACTGTGTCCACATTTTCGTGGAGGTAAAGTGGTAAACCACTTAGAAAAACACTCTCAGTGCATCCAACTGGATTAAAACCCTAATCTTCCCATCATAGGTGATTCAGTCTATTGCAAGAGTGACGCGTTAGATCAACGAAGTGGGTCTTTGATTCCTTTGTTCAATATCTGAGTACTAACAGGGATTCGTATTCACACCAGTACCTTATTGACTTATCAACAGGGCCCAGATTTTCATGACCTAAAAGTGATCAAAGAATTCTAAAAAAAACCCATTAAAATTCTAAAAAAATACTTACAAGTTTCAAAAAATGAATTAGTTATGTTAATAAACACTTAATACAAGTATTAATGCACACGACTAAATAAAATAAACCCTTTGAAAAACCAAAAGGTATGTATGCTATTAAAAGCCTTTTACAACTAAACGCTTGCATTTTGATGAACATAACCTTTATTTACAATTATTTACTTCAGAAGTAATAGCTACCCCCTTGTTCATATTTTGAAGTTTTTTTTAAAAATAAAAAAAGTTTTTGATCATTTTTAATTCATTTATAAGTCAACTTTTTATAGTTTTTAATCAATTTTACAGGCATTTTTTTAAATACTTTGATACGTTTTATTCAAAGTCTGGACTCTAGTAAACAGTCTTGTTAAGACTGCGGCTACCTTTGGGGGCAAACGAACTCAAAAATTTTACTTTTAACGGAGACGAGCGAGAAGCCCGTTATCCTGGCCTTGTCGAGTGCCAGATGCACGCAGAAGTTGCCGATGACCGGCCCCAGCCCGTTCTGGCCGTCCACCCAGGCCGTGGACCTGTTCTCCTTCAGGACCTTTGGACAGATATCACCGTTCAGCGTCCCTTTCTCCAGGGCCTGCGTGTACCTACCTGCAGGGGAGAGACGCAACACGCAGTATCCACTTAGAGTTAATTCAGTCAATACGCTCCTGGCATAACAGCTTGCTCAAAATTTGTCAAAATATTTTTATTTTTGATGTTTAAATGTGGTTTTTTACCTATGACGTCACGGCAAGTCAAGATAGGATTCCCCATGTATTTACGTTTTATTTGGTGAGTTTGAAAAATAAAATATTGAGACTAAAACCATAAATTAGTTAAATGATTGTAAAAATAGCCCAAAATGTAACATTATTTTTTGGCTCTTAAAATATATTTTTTGTAAGCATTTTTTTTAAATCTTCTACAACTCGGGCTGCTTGATATATTCACGGGAATGGTCGGTATTAATATTCCTTCCAGGATGTAAATTAAAAAAGTTTGCAGAAGCAATATTTGTATCTAGAATAGGAGACAAGAAAAATACAATTTAGAGTGAGTATTTATACTTGTTAAAGGAAGGGGGAGATTTTTATCCGTAGGTAAACAATAGCCCTCGTAGGATGTACTACTTAGTTTTTTTCCTTCCCTATTTCGTATATTGGCGTCTACGTGTGATAGTTAGTGCTTGGGCGCATCAAGTTAATATGCAAACGGTTTCGCAAAATAGTTTCAAATTCACCGAGTAGGCAGCTTCCTTAAGGTGGGAGGGTAGGGATTGCGAGTTAAACGCAGTTTTTTTTTGCAGTTTTTACAACAAAACATTTATTTGGTAAAAAAAAAATATATATATATATATTATTCATTCGAAACATAGAGTTTAATTTTCTTCACGTGGTGAGCTCAACAGTTGTTGAATATCTGTTAAGGATGTCCTGGAATTCAATAACAACTTTTTCTCTTCATTTATAAAGTTTGTCATCTAATGTTACTATGCTTATGACAGATATTCAACAACTGTTGATATATCCATGGGAGGAAAATTAAACTATTTTTCTACTGGAACTATATTAATTAATTAATTTTGAATCATTTTAGAAAACATTCTAAAGATTGGTTAAGTAAGGAGTAATGAAATTTGTAGTTAAGACTTCGAACCTTTAAAGCTAAGATTACAAATGTGGCAGGTATATAATAAAATAAGTTAAACACCAAATCAACGTAACACGCCGATGCCAACCAAGGAGCAAGGGAACCCAACTCATGTTAAGACTTCGTAACATCGCTTATTTTGGAATTTAGACATCTTATTATGTTATAAACTTTATTTCTAAACATCTTTATTTCAATACTCAATACTTTGATTGTTTAAATTTGCTAACTTTTTCTATGTCTGTTTAGATTTTTATCCAGGGACATTTTCGCTATTTTATTTTATTATTATAAATATTATGTGATATATGAATGTTTTAATGATGAAGGATAATATATGACTTGATCCTTTTTTCTTTTTTCTTTTAATGGCAATATTTTATCTTATATTTTAGAAAAATCATACTAAGCTTATGGTTTCTCTAATACTTTGATAGTATATTCTTATTTTAATAATTTTGATTTGGTGTTTAACTTATTTTATTATATACCTGCCACATTTGTAATCTTAGCTTTAAAGGTTCGAAGTCTTAACTACTAATTTATTTTGGCCAACTAAATGTTTTGCTATGCAAACTGCAAAAACACCGCCCTTAATTTGAGTCCCCTATACTCCAACCTCAGGGGGCACTTTCTGAACCGAATGATTCCGCCAGCACACGATTTACAAACTAGATTAATAATTGTCAAATAGACACAACACCCAGTCATCACCATGAAAGACGAAACCATAATTTTACCATTACTAAATACTTTTTTTTGGACATGCTGGGAATGGAACCCAGGGTATCAAGCTTAATAATTAATAAGATGCACCAGGTACTGACTAAGATAAGGTACCTGATTAATCTAATTTTTTATTTAGAACGGCATCTTACTACCCGTTCAGGTTATACGTTTAAGTACTAATTACGTTAATGGGCTAGGAATTTGCAAGGCTGAATATATAGGAGGTTTAACTGAATTGGCGTAGAGGGAGAGTGAAAAACCACCTAGGATAATCCCCCCCCCCCCCCCCCCCCCCCCCCCCCCCCCC
>CABFVZ010000550.1:127531-177109 GCA_902151445.1 Timema monikensis | reverse complement strand
CCCCCCCCCCCCATCCTCCAGTTCACCTGAGCAAGATTAGAATCTTGATCTCCTCATCCTCGGCAGTCTGACTCAACATGAAACTAGCGCGTTAGCCAACTACGCGACCGAGGTGGGTACTAATCTAATTATATTTGAAGGTATTAATATGTTGAATATATATTGACAATGAGGGAGGTCTGAATGCCTTGTATTAACTACCCTCAATATAGCTAGCATGGGGTTCAAACCCTGACCTCTTTAGTCACCAGAGAACAGATACCTTGGTTTGCGTGACCAATGTGGGTATAGCTATAATAAACACGCATATCTAAATAAAATAAGTGCACCACGGGTAGCGCACGAACCGCTCAATGTTAACCGTGGACTCTAAAGATCCACTAAATAGAGACCCAATCAACGCTTACTTAGAGCTCTCAAGCCGTAGTAGGCTTTCCCCCTGCAGTCGGCGAAGACGAGAACATCGGCCACCTGGGCGGCGAAGTCCTCCTTCACGTGAGATTTCACCAGGGCGTCCACACAGAAGCGTATCACTTCTTCCTTCTCCACTAGGATGCTCTCAGGGTACCTATCTGAACGTTCGCCGTCAGCCAACGGATCCGTGTCGTGGGCCTTGGGTTTGCCTGGGCTGAAGATTTCCTTCACGACGTTGAAAGCGAAGGATTTCACCGTGTCGAGGGATTCCTTTACGGCGGGAGGGACTTGGAATCCATTCGGACTGGAGAGGCTTTTATTGACACTGAAGGTTTTGTATGTCTCCTTGCTGGGTGGTTTAACAGAGTCGGAGACTATTGGTTTCTCTGAACATGATATGTTCTTATCGTTTTTGGAAACCTTGGGTTTCTTTGCCTTATCAGAGTCGGAAACTGTAGGTTTCTCCATACAAGGATTTTTCTTATCGTTGTTGGAAACCCCTGGTTTCTTTGCCTTATCAGAGTCAGAAACTGTAGGTTTCTCTACACATGGATTTTTCTTATCGTTGTTGGAAGCCCCTGGTTTCTTTGCCTTGTCAGAGTCGGAAACTGTAGGTTTCTCCAAACACGGATTTTTCTTATCGTTGTTGGAAACTCCAGGTTTCTTTGCTTTATCACAGTCAGAAACTGTAGGTTTCTCCACACAAGGATTTTTCTTATCGTTGTTGGAAACCCCTGGTTTCTTTGCCTTACCCGAGTCAGAAACTGTAGGTTTCTCCACACAAGGATTTTTCTTATCGTTGTTGGAAACTCCAGATTTCTTTGCCTTACCCGAGTCAGAAACTGTAGGTTTCTCTACACATGGATTTTTCTTATCGTTGTTGGAAATCCCTGGTTTCTTTGCCTTATCAGAGTCAGAAACTGTAGGTTTCTCTACACATGGATTTTTCTTATCGTTGTTGGAAGACCCTGGTTTCTTTGCCTTACCCGAGTCAGAAACTGTAGGTTTCTCCATACATGGATTTTTCTTATCGCTGTTGGAAACCCCTGGATTCTTTGCCTTACCCGAGTCAGAAACTGTAGGTTTCTCCATACATGGATTTTTCTTATCGTTGTTGGAAACCCCTGGATTCTTTGCCTTACCCGAGTCAGAAACTGTAGGTTTCTCCATACATGGATTTTTCTTATTGCTGTTGGAAATCCCTGGATTCTTTGCTTTATCAGAGTCAGAAACTGTAGGTTTCTCCAAACAGGGATTTTTCTTATCGTTGTTGGAAACTCCAGGTTTCTTTGCTTTATCAGAGTCAGAAACTGTAGGTTTCTCCACACAGGGATTTTTCTTATCGTTGTTGGAAACCCCTGGTTTCTTTGCCTTACCCGAGTCAGAAACTGTAGGTTTCTCCACACAAGGATTTTTCTTATCGTTGTTGGAAACTCCAGGTTTCTTTGCCTTATCAGAGTCGGAAACTGTAGGTTTCTCCACACAAGGATTTTTCTTATCGTTGTTGGAAACCCCTGGTTTCTTTGCCTTATCAGAGTCAGAAACTGTAGGTTTCTCCATATATGGTCTTTTCTTATTGTTGTTGGAAACCCCTGGTTTCTTTGCCTTCCCCGAGTCAGAAACTGTAGGTTTCTCCATACATGGTCTTTTCTTATCGTTGTTGGAAGCCCCTGGCTTCTTTGTCTTATCAGAAACTGAAACTGTAATTTTCTTTGAGTCCGAGGCTTCCAAATTGCAAAAAGGCTCTTGAGGTTTCCCGGGGCCGGAGTTTCTTCGACGCAACACCAGGATGCCTGGGACCCTTACACCTCCTCCAAGGCCGCGCTGGATAAATGACGCCACTAAGACACGAATCATGTTTAATATGATCTCAATGCATCTCAAAGAATTTATATTGTTCTATCTCATATTCGACGCTTTCTATGTAAATTAACCGAAAACATAAGTTCAGTAAAATAATAACACATAATTTTTGTAGTGGATTCATCAGAAATGTATTAATGTTAGTTGTGTGACATTAATGTTTTGAGGGCTTTAAAAAATATGTGGGAAAACCATGGAAACAAAACAAAGGAATTGAGTTATCAAGCCTTCGTTTAAATTTGTTAAAAATATATTATTTAGATACAAATTTGGAATAAGAAATTAAATAAGCCCACTCCGATGCTCAAGTGATCTAAGGCAGTGGTTGGCAACCTACAGGCTAAAAACTGGATCAAGCCCGCTGACTGGGTTTATCTGGCCCGCTAAATATTTGGCAAATAAACAATTGTGTTCATAAAAATACACTAATAACTTGAGAAATATAAGAGCTTTTTTTCCACCTAGCCCTACCAACTTAAAAAAAAATCATTCCATGTGGCCAGTGATATCAAAAAGGCTGCTGTTCCTCAGTGTCACCCTCGCAATAGACTGAACTTCCTATGACTGGGAGATTAGGGTTCTAATCACGCTCGAATATGGGATGGTGGTTTTTCTTAAATCGGTTTACACTCTTTTCACGCGAATGCTAGCACGTTTCCTCTTAATTCTACTTTCCGCTTCTCTAAACCAATGGAACAAATATGTGGATATCCCAGACAAGTAGTAAGACGTGGATCATTAATAAGCCGAGGTTTCATTTTATGGTGGGGTGTAGGGAACGTGAGTTAATGGGGGTGAATTTCCAGTTTTTACAACATAGTATTAGCACCGCGTCTTACTACCCGTTCGGGTTATACGCTTTAAGTACTAATTACGCTAATGGATTAGGAATTGGGAAGGCTGAATTAGAGGAAGTGAGCCCGCATTTGCGTTGAGGGGGGAGTGGAAAACCATTTAGGAAAAACCACCTCTAGTTCACCCGACCAGGATTCGAACCTCGATTTCCCTGTCCTCAGCAGTCGAGCTCAACACGACAAGCGCGTTAGCCAACTACGCCACCAAGGCGGGTCAGTTTTTAACAGAAAAACCTTTTTTGTCCAAAATAAATCAAATATTGTTGTTATACGAACATAGAGCTAAATTTTCTTCACTCAGTGATATCAATAATTGTTGAATATCTGTAATGAACATAGTAACATTAGATGAAAAAAAAAATTAAATGAAGGGGAAAAGTTGTCATTAATTTCCAGGACACCCTTGACAGATATTCAACAACTGTTGATATCACCAGGTGAAGAAAATTAAACTCTTACTTTTATACTGGATAATTATTTGATTTGTTTTTACAAACAAATGTTTTAGTATAAGAACTACAAAAATATTGCCCGTAACTCATGTTCCTTACACTCCTTCCTTAATATTTTTGACACGGAAAAAAACACGTGAAATGATTTGGAATTATGTCACTAAATAGTAATTCTGAGATCTTTATATTTAAGAATTTCAAAAATCAATTATTTATATACCAAAATAATTCGTCTCTTTTCCTTAGTGAGACATATTTTGATCTTCCATAAATGATCACAACTATGTTTACAACTCTACGTATGGAAATATAGGAACACAATATTAAATATAAATTATAGTTTACCGTTGTTTTGACATATAACTTTATTGACCCAAGTTCTTCAAGTATCATCAGCCAGATTATATCAATAAGATATCATTTTTAAAATCAAATATAAGTTTAAAAAAACAAAATAATACAGTTAATCTCAACACAAAGAACATTCTATACAAAAGTCAAATGAAAGCCTTAAGATATGTATTTTTTCTTCCGACGAAAAAATATTAGTGTTCACTATCAGCATAATAAAATCACTTTAGTTTCAAGTGACATATTCCAAGTTTATGAGCAAGCAAGGCCTGGAACAAAATAAAAATAAATCATTTTATTTTAACTTAAGGTCACAAGTTTTTTTCGGATGTTAATTATATTAAAAATAAATTATATGGTGCACCCCACAGATTTTCTAGCTCCTTAGCCTAAAAGGGAAGATGTTATGTACTAAAAATTTGTAAAATTTGTGAAACAAAAAAATATACATTGTTTCAGAAAGATTCCATCAAAGAGCATAAATAATATAAACTGCTACAGAAACATATTGAACTTTTTATGTGTTTATTTGAGGTATTTAATGTGCACTTTTTGAACCTACTGATTATATAAGAATGCGAGAATTTCTGTGAGCGAGAAAAAAAAGACCTCCCAATTTTACCGGGAAAGGTAGTCTCACTCACACTCCGTCCAGGGTTCCTTTATCTGCCACAATTGACATGAGACCAACGGTTTTACTTTCCCTACGAATGAAGTTATGCTATCGCTCAAGAAGAAATCCGTCGACCCTAGCTATGTTTGAACCCACGAACACTAGGTCCTGAGGTGAGCCTTTTACCCCAAGACCACCGAGGTCAGCCATATTGAAAAAAAAGAGTAACATTTCGGTTCACCAAAGAGCATCCATAATAATCAGTTTCCCAGACTTCAATTTAAAAATTTTAGTTGCCAATATCTCATAACTATTCGTTTTATAAAACTATATTTCAAATAAAGATTTTTAATTTTTAATTTTTAATAATGCTACATCTTTTCTATTTCGTATCTTAAATAGTCACGGAGAAATTATCAAAATTGAAAATTTCCGCTAATGTTAAGTAGTCTCATAGTAATTTTCATGGTCAAATAATGTGATCCATTTTGTTTGAAATATTTAACACTGCCCAGATATAAAAGTTAATCAAAATGATAGAACGGATTTCAAACATATTGATCTTTTTTCCCAATTTGCCCTTTAGTAGACCACCCTTCATTTTAGGAATAGAATCCTCGGAGAAATTTAATGAAAAACCTAGATACCAAGTTCTAGCCCGATAAGGAAAATAGTTTCGGTTCTAACCCGAGGTACAGAGAAACAGATATAGAGAAGGTCATGAAAACCACTTTTTTGTTTTAAGTGATTCATGAAATGTTGACATTTATCAAAATCTCTAGTTAGATTTTTTTACGGTCACAATACTTTTTCTACCTGAGGGTTTAAGAAAGTAATAAACGTGAATTATTATGGTTGAAATTTTACACTTAAATATGTCAAAAAAAAAATTTCCTAAGAATTAAAAAAAAATCTCTAAAATTAATAAAGTTATGGATTTTTCAGAAATATCCTAAATTGATTAAATTTGCCGGAAAATGTTGGTTAAATAGTTTGAATTTAATATAATTTGTTAAAAAATTTATTAGATATAACTTTTCATTTATTTAGAAGTTGCATGAAAGTCTGATCATTAGTCATTATAATAATTATCATTTTGTAAAATATGAAATTGTTTGCTGTTGATTGAATAAATAATATCTAAATAATCTACAAAGTATGAAGTAATATCTTAAAAAAATTTTAAATGTAACTTGAACTAAAATTTTGTAAGCAATTATAATATACAAAATAAAAACAAATATTAGCAATAAGGACAACTCAAAATATGATCACATCCTGTTTAGCAATAAAATGGATCAACTTTGTGATCTAGTGGTCAGAGGTCTTAGTTATGGTACCAGATTGTCCGGGGTTCAATCCCCAGCGCTTCCAGATATTTCTGTAAAGCAGTGGGTCTGTAATGAAGTCAACTCAACTTTGTGAGGACAGTTGAGGAGCAACTTTGATTTTAAAAAAAATGTAGCGGTTCCAGTATAGAAAACTGAGATTACTGGCTGGATGGCTGTGCTGACGAAATTGCACCCTTTATCCTTAGAAGTTGGCACTATCGTCGCCAAGAGATGGTGGCCGCTCAGTCGGTATGGCTCCATTGCGGGATTACGCAATGGAGGGTTTATTTTGCATTAAAATGAATTGTAATATTAAGCATCTAACATGTCCTATCAATGCTGCTAGATAGCAGCACCGTAGAGTGCGAGCTGGAGACCAAATGACGCATCTCCTTAGAAGCTCAACCGACTCACCGAAGCTTTGTACTGCTTATCGCTGTAAGATACTCCCCCCTGCCTGTCAACGAGTCTCATATGGATCTTCTCGGGGTCTCCGGGGACCAATACTGGATTATCCACCTCATTCTGGAAAAATTCGTGTGAACGAACACATTTATTACGATTACATTCATATAATATGAAGAATACAGGGGGGGAAAGGGCGGGAAAGTTCAATTAAACTCAAATTGAGCTAGTGCTGATATCTTTTGGACAATTATGAGACATTTAGAATGAACTTTAGATTTTGATCAGCCTAGCAACTGAATGAACACGAGTCACTCACCGGCTCCTGGCTTCTGAGCGAACACAGAAAGTTACTCAAACGTTCCTCGAACCCTGGGGCGAAGTGGGCGGGGTTAACTGCAACGAAACACTGGCCCAGGTTGACCGCCTCCTGTCCCTTTGGGGCCTCTTTGAGGCCGTGGTGGGCATCTAGGGAGTATAAATAACGGGTGACCTGGTGGTCTAGGGGTAAGGTGTCGGACTTCTATGCTAGCGGCCGGGGTTCAGTCCTCGGTCCCGGCACAGATTTATCTGATTACCAAACCCTTCCTTCACCTCTGACAAGATATCTTGTGAATGTGGGGAATGCCAGGCCTCCACCGTGGTTCGGATTCCACGTTAAACTGTAGGTCCTTCATTTCATCTCACAATCACCCTACCATTACACATTAGCGTAAGTGCGTATAACCCGAACGGGTAGTAAGACGCGGTGCTAATAATAATAATAGTATAAATAACGGCGGGGCTAGATGAGCGGTCACCACAGCATCAATGTGTGTGTATCATCTTTACTCAAGATAAATGATATTTTGAGTCACCATGTATTCCCCCTCATCCAGGACAGGGCCACCCTCAGCAGACGTGGAGCCCTGGAAAAACTTTGTTGGGGAGCCCCCGTTATCTGGCAACTCCTCTTAAAAAATAATTAAAAAACACTTATCTTTTGTTTAATGTTTTTTGCACCGTCTTACTACCCTTACTACCTGTTCAGGTTATACGCCTATACACTAAATTGTGCTAATGAGTTAGAAACGAGGAATTTTGAATTGAAAGGAATCGTACCTGCATTTGCGTGGAGGAAGAGTAGAACACAATTTTGGATGAACTCATCACCAGTACACCCGACTGGGATTCAAACCCCGATCTTCCTGTCATCGGCAGTCCAGTATAACACGAGAGTGACACTTGAGGGTTTGGACCATACGGCGGATTTTGTTTAGTGTTATTACAGTAGTTTGAACCTTAAACACATTTTCAATATAAAGATTGATTCCTACCCAACGAACTTTATCTGTATAAATGTACAAATAACAACTGTACCAAGTTTGAGTTAAATCTGTTAATGCGTTCAAAAGCTATCATGAGACATATCCATCACAAACAGACAGACAGACAGACAAATGCAAATGATTAGAGGTAAAACAGAGTACTCAGTACCTCGTAAGTTTAGAAAGCCAGTAAATAGATACCCGCTTCGGTGGGATGCGTGGTCTAACTCGCTACACTCGTGTTACACCAAGCTAGACTGCTGAAGATGGGGAGATCGTTGTTCATTCCCTGCCGGGTGCTCTGAGGGTGATTTTCCTAAATGGTTTCCCACTCTGCCTTCATCCAAATGCGGGTGCGCTTCCTCTAAATTAAACCTTTATAACCCCTAATATATTAGTGTAATTAGTACATAGGCGCATAGCCAGAACGGGTAGTAAGACGTGGTGATAAAAAAAAAAGACAACGGTAAAGATTGTATTCCTTCCAAGAGTTGTAAATTTAAAAAAAAAACAATATTACCAGCCAAAATTCCGCAAAATGTCTCGACGACAAGTCCCAGCCCGTACCCCGTGTACCCCATCGGACCCTCTGGACCCACCGCGGGCAGCAGGCACGCCGTCTCGTACGACACGTCAGCGCCCATCTCCTTGAGGCCTGCGAGCCACTTCTCTTCCGGTTGTTTGGGGGCGTCCTCCTGGTTGTTGACGTCCTTCTGATTCCTGACGTCCTTTTGATTCTTAATGTCCTTTTGAATATTTAAGTCCTTCTGATTCTTTACGTCCTTCTGATTCCTGACGTCCTTTTGATTCTGAATGTCCTTCTGAATATTTAGGTCCTTCTGATTCTTTACGTCGGGCTGCAACATGGTCGTTATTATTTAAATCACTATTCTTGTAGGGTAAGAATGAGGAGGGTAGTTTTAGAGGAAGTGCACACATATTGTTCATACAATAGGAATGAGGAGGGTAGTTTTAGAGGAAGTGACCCACATTATTTATACAATAGTAATGAGGAGGGTAGTTTTAGAGGATGTGTATCAGTATATTTTTATCACCTCGTCTTACTACCTGTTCAGGTTATACGCACATGTGATAACTCTAATGAGTAGGAATGAGGAAGGAAGCATTTTAGAGGTAATATACCCACATTTGCGTGAAAGAATAGTGTAAAACCACTTAGGAAAACCTCCACAGTATACCCAACTGGGATTTGAACCCCGATCTTCCCGCATTCAGAAGGCCAGTCTAACACAAGAGACCGTTCGACCACGTATGCGAGTTCCTTCAAAACAGTTTGTTTTGTTTTTACAGCACGATCATAAACATTTAACGTGCACTTTCTGAACCGACTGAGTATATAAGCACACGACTTTTATAGATTAATTCAAATCTAGGACAGACTTGATATCCATCCCCCTGACCATTACTTAATCAATGTGAAAGGCGAAATTCACATTTCACCAATTATGAATGTTTCTCTCCTTTCGGGAATCGAACCCCTCACCTTTATCTCAGTAGGCAGACACGCTTTCGACCTAGCTAAGGTGTCGGGCCAAAACATTGATACCGTCTCTAGAAACTTTTCCTGAGTTTAAAGAGAAGGAAAATAGGATGGCGAAACCTATACATTTGTACATCTTGATAATAAATATATTCGATACTTTTGAAAAGATTTTTGTTCAACCTTTTTCAAAGACATGGCTGTGGTGGCCATGTTCAAAATGAAGCTGTCTCCATGGGTTCCGGGCGCTGCGATGGACATAGGGTTGCTGGCCAGCGTTGTCTGAAAAACAACCGAACGATGTAGGTAGCCGCCATAGACAATTCTTAGCAAACATGTAAGTGAGCAGGGGCAGCTCGGGGTAAATATCGCACACGGCCGGGATTACATTTTAGCGCCCCCCTATATAACCATGGGATAGTTAGAAAACATGAAAATAGCTCTCAAACCCAACAGATACAAACCTAACAGAACCTGGCCATGATAGGAAAATAATTAGAAAGGAAACTTAACAAATGATAATCTTACTCCTGACGTTTAACTGCTTAATTGTATGAAAAATGTTAGGATTAAAAAGAAAACTATAAGAACATGTATTGTAGACAATGTTTCCCTTTTTATATGTTGTAACAAATACTTTGATATAGTGAATGGTTTACGAAATAATTGAGAAAAAACTGTTTTAGAGATACGTTTTTTCAAGATGGCTGATATAAAATAACTTTTTAACAGTGGAACCAAAAGAAAACAATTTCAATTGTCAAATTTTATGTTGGTATGAAAACATAAATGATTGTTATTTTTATGTTTAGCAACTCTACAAAAGACCCAGGCTATGTTAAGTTAACAGTTGTAAGGTTTGGATTTGAGATTATTTTCTGATTACGGCCAAGGTTAGGTTAGGCTGGTATTTTGTTTGACGCCCACCTCAATCTGGCACCCCAGGCTGCTACCCGGCCCCTAAGCCAGCCCTTTAAGTGAGATAGTTAAGATCAAAATGAAGTCCTTGGATGTACCCAATTACCTGGAGGAAGATATTAGGTTTCACGTTTCCT
Organism: Timema monikensis; assembly: GCA_902151445.1. NCBI lineage: Eukaryota > Metazoa > Arthropoda > Insecta > Phasmatodea > Timematidae > Timema > Timema monikensis. The sequence goes on along the minus strand of CABFVZ010000550.1, from coordinate 166,963 downwards.
GAAAAGTTGTATATATATCTCAACATGTTTTCGTGAAGCAGATCTTTATACCCGTATTCGAATCAGTGGTCAAGTGGTCTAGGGCGTCAGTATACAGTATGAGTTGCCAGTGATAGGTAGATCGGAGTTTTACACTCTCCCTCAAGGTAAATGTGGTTAGTAAATTCAATCTTCCTTATCCACAACAATTACTTACCTACTATATGGTATTAGGAACTCGAAAGATCATTGCTGCACCTAAAAAAGTTGGCCCCATATCCATATCTTGAGCTAGTTCTATCCAGTTTACCTCATTAAAACCTTTCCCTATCTTGAGCTAGTTCTATTCAGTCCACCTCATTTCACCCTATCACTATCTTGAGCTAGTTCTATCCAGTTTACCTCATTAAAACCTTTCCCTATCTTGAGCTAGTTCTATCCAGTTTACCTCATTACATCATATCCATATCTTGAGCCAGTTTTATCCAGTTTACCTCATTACATCCTATCCCTATCTTGAGCTAGTTCTATCAAGTCCACCTCATTACACCTTATCCCTAACTTTAACTAGTTGTATCCAGTCCACCTCATTACACCCTACCCCTTTCTTTGAACTAGTTCTATCTAATCCACCTCATTACACCCTATCCCTAACTTGAACTAGTTGTATCCAGTCCACCTCATTACACCCTATCCCTATCTTGAGCTAGTTATATTCAGTCCCCCTCATTTCACCCTATCACTATCTTGAGCTAGTTCTATCCAGTTTACCTCATTACACTCTATCCCTATCTTGAGATAGTTGTATCCAATCCACCTCATTACACCCTATCCCTATCTTGAGCTAGTTCTATTCAGTCTACCTCATTTCACCCTATCCCTATCTTGAGCTAGTTATATCCAGTTCACCTCATTACACCCTATCCCTATCTTGGGCTATTTCTATCCAGTCCACCTCATTACACCCTATCACTATCTTGAGCTAGTTCTATCCAGTCCACCTCATTACACCCTATCCCTATCTTGGGCTATTTCTATCCAGTCCACCTCATTATACCCTATCACTATCTTGAGCTAGTTATATCCAGTCCACCTCATTACACCCTATCCCTATCTTGGGCTATTTCTATCCAGTCCACCTCATTTCACCCTATCCCTATCTTGAGATAGTTATATCCAGTCCACCTCATTACACCCTATCACTATCTTGAACTAGTTCTATCTAATCCACCTCATTACACCCTATCCCTAACTTGAACTAGTTGTATCCAGTCCACCTCATTTCACCCTATCACTATCTTGAGCTAGTTCTATCCAGTTTACCTCATTAAAACCTTTCCCTATCTTGAGCTAGTTCTATCCAGTTTACCTCATTACATCCTATCCCTATCTTGAGCTAGTTCTATTCAGTCCACCTCATTTCACCCTATCCCTATCTTGAGATAGTTATATCCAGTCCACCTCATTACACCCTATCACTATCTTGAGATAGTTATATCCAGTCCACCTCATTACACCCTATCCCTATCTTGAGCTAGTTCTATCCAGTCCACCTCATTATACCCTATCACTATCTTAAACTGGGCAAGCTGGACACTTCTCAATCCTCTCAACCAAACTCATCAACAAAGACCTAACTGATAATACGAACAAAGAGTGCACCACTTACAGTTCGGCCGCATTTACTGCACATGACTGATGACGTGTTGGTAAAACTCAGCCCCTGAAACAACGAGTCTCTGTTGTAACAAACGTGCGTTCATCTTGTTTTAGTTCATATAGTTCTTGATTAGTCAAATATTTGTAATACGGAAGAAGAGAGGAAAACTGCATAACAGGAACAAGCACAAAATGACTTTTGCAATATATTTTTACATTTCACATTTTTCACTATTTCTTAAGGTCATATAAAATCACAGTTCACACTTTAAACTCCTTCCAGGTGACAAAGAGGTAATAGCTCTCTCTTAAATAAAACAGATAGCCACTGACCAACCCCTTGTATTCAATTATTATCTATTGGGATTCTTCAGGAGGAAATACCATGAAATGGGAAGAGCGATTTCCGACGATGAAAGTGGAACAAAGAAAATTGGTAAAAGTAAAAATAGCTCTTACAAATATAAAAATTATAATAACAAATTAACACTCATAAAATAAAACCTTTCATGGTGACGTTTAGTGAGAGCTAAGGTCCATGTTTTTATAGTTTTTACTAAACAAATAAAATATTGATTCATTATTTGCGTTTTATTTAATTTTCAACTGTCGCTGCCCCCNCCCCCCCCCTATCTATTATCTATATGTCAATCTGTCACGATATTCTATCAAATGATGGGGGTTGTTGGTTAGAATCTTTTTAAAATGTTTACCTCATTGTGTTGACGTAATGTTATCTATTTTAGACTAAAGTACACATCTGATCTAGATAATTATTTGGTAAAATACTACGAAAGCTATAGCCTATGTCAGTCAAAGTAGCAAACAGCCCTTGAATACGTTTATATCTGTGAACCTTTCCACCTCGTCCTGGACAAGAACTACACAAGTCCTACCTTGATGGTTCTTGTCGTCAGCTATTATTATTATTATTATTATTATTATTATTATTATTATTATTATTATTATTATTATTATTACCACGTCTTACTACCCGTTCGGGTTGTACACACTTACGCTAATGTGTAATGGTAGGGTGATTGTGAGATGAAGTGGAGGACCTACAGTCTAACGTGGAATCCGAACCACGGTGGAAGCCTGGCACTTCACACATTCACAAGTTGTGATTAATACACATCTTGTCAGAGGTGAAGGAAGGGTTTGATAATCAGATAAATCTGTGCCGGGACCTAGAGTTGAACCCCGAACCCCAGCACAGAGGTCCAACCCTCTTACCCCTAGATCACCAGGTCACCCCGTCAGCTATCAAAACTCTCTTAACATTCTCCAAAGGCTCTCTGAAAACAATAAGCCCTTATCCTCATTTCACACCTACTTATAGCTTAAAAAATCCGTCATGCTTATTGATTTTTTGTCAAATGTAATTTACTGATATGTAGCTATACACAAGAAAAGCTGGCTTTCAAAACATACGTGTAAACTTATTATGGATTGCTCTGAATAACTTGGCTGATTCAGCCTTTCAATAATACAAGGGAACTATGTCTCTTATATAACATACCTATGTATTTAAGATACTAGATACTGACACAACACTAAGTAGTATCCAAAGTTTAGGAGTATTTGGCAATGAAATGATCCAAACAAACTGTTTTTCTCTTAATTAAAAATAACTGTTCAAATACTACCATGTTTATGACAAATATTCAAGAACTGTTGATTTTACTATTTGTAGAGAATTAATCTCAACGTATCATCTGAAGAATATTTTATTTATTTTGGACAAAAGTGGTTTTGCAATAGTAACTGTGTGAAGTGTTTGCCTCGCAACTTACCAACAACTGGTGATCCAAAGCCTTTAGTGTATACCAACTGGCGAGCCCGAAATGGTTGGAATCTGGAACAAACGGGAAAATTGGACTGTATAATGTGTGTGCTTTGTTATAGGGCCGCAACAAAGCTTCCCCACTCCAGTTAGTCCTTGTTGAAGTTATCAGACCACTTAACCTATGAATTTCTACGAGAGAGCGAGAAAGAGCCTACTAATTTTGCCAGAGAAGTACTTTCACATGCCTTCCAAGGTTATTTTACATGCCACAATTGACAAGGTACCAACAGCTTTAATTACCCTCAATAGAAAGTTGTGCTACATAATTGTATTGCTCAGTAAAAATCCGTTAACTCCTGCTGGGTTTAGATCCACGACCATCGGGTCCTGAGGCAAGCCCCAAGAACACTGAAGTCGATAAGTATTTCAAATAATCAGATTTTTAATTTGATGCTGTTGACCTTGGTGGTCTTGGGGCAAAGTGTTCGCCTTAGGACCCAATGTTTGTGGGTTCAAACCCAGCTGGGTTCGTTGTATTTTTCTTGAGGGATAAGAATCCGTAGCACAACTTCCTTCAGAGGGCTAGTTAATCCGTCGGTCTCATGTCAATTGTGACATACAAAATATATCTGGAAGTTATGTAAGAATACCTTTCCTGGCAAAATTGTTAAGCTTTTTCGCTCTCGATCAAAGAGATTCTCATGTGCTTATATAATCAGTCGGATCGGAAAGGGCACGTTAAATACTTCAAATAAATAATGATCAAATAAAACGTTTAACGGTTTTATTAATTCATGTGTTTCACAAACTGGCACGTGATGGCTATCCACAATATCGATTCTGATAACTGAATCAAATTAATTTGAGTGAAAAATGACAACCTACACACGAGGATCAAACCCGGGACCTTTGGCTTTGCACTAATACCATAAAACTTAGTTAGCACACGTTATACTCTGGATACGAGAAGAACCAAAATATCTTGGGTGTATACAATTAAATCGCATGTCTATTACATCGCGTTTTTTGTATAAATACTTTGCAGGTCCATTACGTCGCGTTCCCCCACCTCTTTACACACAGTTAACCCTACTCTGACGTACAACAAATAGGAATATGGGGTCAACCGACAAACGTGATCAAAATAAAATTGTTTCTTGGGAAAATTTGGTTACCAAAAGTGACAGAAACTCAATATAATAATGGTTTTGAGATTATATTATGATTTGGTAAATGGATAAATGAGAGAAGATGTGCTATCTTATTCCATGTCTCGAACAGATGAGTACTTTTTGAATTTAACTATCTACTTAACTTCAAGCTAAGAGTTGGGTGCACTAGCCTTGTAATCACTTTGCCAACATGGGTAGTCAGGCCCATTATCCTTTCAACTAGCCCTACCTTCATAGTGAGAGTCAGAGGAGAGAGTCATGCACACTATCATTGCAACTAGTATTATCTACAAAGCGAGAGTCTGAGGTGATAGTCAGGTACACTATTCTTTCAACCAGCCTCACCCTCAAAGTGAGAGTCAGATTTTTGAGACAGACACACTATCCTTGCACCTAGCCTTAACTTCAAAGTGAGAGTCAGAGGTGATAATCAGGTACACTCTCCTTTCAACTAGCCCTACATTCAAAGTTAGAGTCAGAGGTTAGAGTCAGGCACACTATCCTATCAAAACGCGATGTAATTTATACGCGATTTAATTGTAACGTGATGTAATTGTATAATTGTATATATACACGGCCCTTCATTCCTATTGGTTTTACGTCAGAGTAGTGTTAGCTGTGGGTAGAGAGGTGGGGGAAACGCGACGTAATGGACACGCGATGTATTTGTAACGCGACGTAATGGTGGTTTCCCGGGTTGTTAGAGCTAAAGGTCTCTCGTTCGATTCCCGCATTCAGTTTGTCATTTTTCGCTAGATTAAAGTTAAAGGTTTATCGTCACTAGTATAATATATAAATAAATAAAATTATATTCACCCACAGATCAAATGAAATGTTTGTAAAACTGTTCTGAAAGCTTTTAGTCCCCTTAGCGTTTTTATTTTTCAGTTGCTAACCCTTGTTCTCAGCAGACCTTTGACTAATACACATTTGAATGAATGTTTTCATTATTGTCTTGGAATGTACAGATGAAATTTCCCTCAGCAATATTACTACTACCCGCTTCTGCAGCCACATGATCTGACTAGCTGTAGTATATCAGACTTCAGATAACGGAAAAAACGTGGTTCGATCCCAGTCAGGTGTACTGAGGGTAGATTTTCCTAAACGATTTCTTACTCTCTCTCTCTCTCCACATAAATTCGGGTAAACTTAATCTAAATTCAAATTTCCTCACCTCTAAAACATTAGCTTAATTAGTATGTAAACGTAAAACCCGAACGGGTAATAAGATGCTGTGCTAAAAATAATAATAATATGAATACCGTGACTTAAAATAAAAAATTCAACCTGTTGGTAACAATAATTTTATAGAATTGTTTAGTTGGGAGCGTAAAAAAATCACAGAACATGACAAAATGGTATTATAAAGCCAATATAATTATTTTAAAAAAAAGTGAACTCTTTTTTATTTATTACGTAATAGACAAGACAAACCAAAATTAATGCAACTTTTTTCAAATCAAACTTTAAATATTTTCACATTTTTTAAAGATTAGAGGATTCAAATTTGTATTAGGAATTCGAAATAAAATCTAAGATTTATATTCGAGAATAAGATTAGATAAATATAGGATTCAACCCCTCTGTAAATACTACGATGGGTCGTGATGCAACTATGCCAGAATAGTACTGAGCTCAGATACGAAGCACTATTGCAATTTTGTAGCGCGGGTCAAGTGAAAATTATTACTTTTGGCCACGACCCATCCAACGCCGGACTTCTTGGCCATCTGTACGGCAAGCTTCATGCAGAACTTCCCAACCACGACTCCCAGACCATTGTGTCCGTCCACCCAGGCCGTAATCGACGTCGACTTGATTATCTTCGGTTTGACCCCACTGTCGATCCTTTTAAGCTTCACGTCATTCACGTACATCTCTAAAANTGCTAGAAGTAATGTATCTCACTAGTCTGCTAGAAGGAGTGTAGCTCACCTAGTCTGCTATAAAGACTGTAGCTCACCTAGTCTGCTAGAAGTAATGTATCTCACTAGTCTGCTAGAAGGAGTGTAGCTCACCTAGTCTGCTATAAAGACTGTAGCTCACCTAGTCTGCTAGAAGTAATGTATCTCACTAGTCTGCTAGAAGGAGTGTAGCTCACCTAGTCTGCTATAAAGACTGTAGCTCACCTAGTCTGCTAGAAGTAATGTATCTCACTAGTCTGCTAGAAGGAGTGTAGCTCACCTAGTCTGCTATAAAGACTGTAGCTCACCTAGTCTGCTAGAAGTAATGTATCTCACTAGTCTGCTAGAAGGAGTGTAGCTCACCTAGTCTGCTATAAAGACTGTAGCTCACCTAGTCTGCTAGAAGTAATGTATCTCACTAGTCTGCTAGAAGGAGTGTAGCTCACCTAGTCTGCTAGAAGGAGTGTAGCTCACCTAGTCTGCTAGAATGAGCGTAACTCACCTAGTCTGCTAGAAGTAATGTATTTCACTAGTCTGCTAGAAGTAATGTAGCTCACCTAGTCTGCTATAAAGACTGTAACTCACCTAGTCTGCTAGAAGTAATGTATCTTGAAGGGATGTAGCTCACCTTGTCTTGTAGAAGGAGTGTAACTCACCTAGTCTGTTAGAAGGGATGTAGCTCACCTTGCCTGGTAGAAGGAGTGTAACTCACCTAGTCTGTTAGAAAGGATGTAGCTCACCTTGTCTGGTAGAAGGAGTGTAATTCACCTTGTCTGCTAGGAGGAACAGAACTCACCGAGTCTGCTCAGACCATGAATGTAGTGTCCTCTGTAGTCTGCATCAGCCAGAAGGCTCGCGAGGTCCTTGGCGTGGCGTTGGGGGGTGCCCACGGTGACCATGCACTGAGTGATGAACCTCCTAACCTCGGACAAGGGCACCACCCGGGGTGGTGGGCTAATATTCTTGCGAGGGGGGGCAGCTCCACTACAGCTCCGACACGGCGCCACGCGGAGACCTATAAAACAACATGAGCGGTAAGAATCACATCTATGTTAAAGACTCGGGGGTGCTACGAATTTAATCATTACCTCATTCGGAAACAATTATCTTGAGTAACCTAAAGTCTAGTACGCACTAGAAAACATTTTTCTGGAAAAATTGTTTGCAAGCTATTGCAAACAATTGGGAAACAGTTTGCAAAAAGTTAAATACCCCAAACAAATTAAAAAGGAATGCATCTTCCTTGGCAGACAAATTTTACTCAACATAAATTTGGACGGTAAACCATGTTTGTTAACTGTTTGCAAACAATTATATTTCCCCTGTTTGCATACTGTTTTTCCGTTTGTGAGAAACTGGAAACATTTTGTAAACATCTAGAAAACAACGTTTGCGACATTGTTTCCCTATGCTATTATCTTTTGAAAAGCTATTAATTTATTTTAGTTCAGTAAGTAGTGAATTTGAAGGAATTAAACTGAAAGACAAACCTCTCGAGAACGTGAATAATTTGGTGTACGACCGAAAAGATGACATATTGAGTTATGGTTCTTCGTATGGTTCTTGGTTAAAACCCGCACCTGGTCACAATATCCTAGGTAAAGCGTAGATTATATTGTATTGGCATCTCGGTATTCTTGTGTGTCAATTTGTAATGGAGTCCACTTTTATTTTAAATGTGATATGAGCATATTATAAATTAGAGCTAATCTTTGAAATTAAATAATGGATAATTTAGGACTAAAGTTAATATCAGTTCCCCGCTGTAATTTGTAAAGCACCTTAAAAAAATTGGTCCGAAGAATCATTATTTACTCTTCATTTGACCCTGACATCTATATGACCTGTACTTCAAAAATTTAAAACAATTAAATATCGAAACCTTGGATAACAGCAGAAGTCTTACCAAGGAGGAAAACAAATGCTCAAGTCACTTTAGTGTACAACAATGTTAAACTTTACAACATCAATATATCCTAGAAAATTCTAAACAATTATTAATATTATGTTAACTCAATAATATAAATTCAGTTTGAAACTAAACACAGTGGGATATTCTGCATCATATATTGATTTGTGTTCCATTTTTACCTGACTGCTTAGTATTAGAATTAAGTTTATATTTTATTTGCTTCCAATATAATTCCTAAACAATAAAAATTACATTTGGCACTTAATTTATTTACATATTTTTTTATTGAAAAAATATTATTTAACACATTTAAAACGATTAATCGAGTTTGTTTCATATTACGTCATATGAATATGATAAAATAAATTTCTCTTTGCTTAATTTTTAATAATATCTATGTTCACGATCGTTTTTACAATGTATTATCTTTGGAGAAAGCTTAATTTGGCCTTAAATATTTTGTTTCTCTGGTTGTTTTGTGCTACGTTACGCGTAGTTTAATTATATAAATATATCATTATGGTTGAACTATCAAATAAAATAAAGTTTCAATGATTTTATTTGATTATTGCCTAAATAATTTTCACAGCCCACGCATAGTTACGACTAGACAGTATTTAATATTGCTTCTGGCACAAGAGGGGAACATAATATTGCTGGCTGATATAATTTCTTTCATCCTTAAGATGAATTCTTAAAAAAAAAAGGGAGAGTAGTCAAGGAAGGCAAATCTTTTTAATAGGTGAGGATTTAGGTTGTAGTTTTTCACAAAGCCTAATTAACACAACACAATTTCTTGTACAATAATTTGGTCACGTTGAACACAAGTTTTACCCGGATTGATCACACGATTGAAAACAATATTTTAATAATGTGATGGCTTATCCACCCTTTTTTATGGTTAAATAATCATCAAAGACATTTTTAAAATACTATTATACATATTTAATCTATCTATTCATACTTAAGGACTTTTGGATACTAACATAGATTATGTTTAAATTTTCTCTTTTTCTTGTTAACTAATCTAATTTTAGGTTAACTATCCTATAATTTTTAAATTTCTATTTGTTTTGATCAAAATTGTTTGTATATTAGAAAACAGTCATTCATAAAAAAAAGAAGTAAGCGTCTATCTATGTTTACATCTCAAAAGGTGTACAATATAAATGGGTGATATAGGACGTGTTATACTTCCTACAAAGTACAATGTATTGCGTTGTATAAAGCTAATATTGTACAGTAAATGGTGTCTTGTGTACCAGGCATTAAATCTATTATGTCGTCGTCATCATCATTATTATTATCAACATAAACTGTTTCCAACCTGTGGCCGGGTCAGTTTAGTAAAATGCCTCCATCTTCCTTTGTCCTCCCACCACTCTTACTCTTTTAAGTGCTTCCATTCTCTTCCTCTCACTCACACACTTGCTGTCATCTGTTAATTCATATATTTTTTATTATCGCCACGTGTTACTCTTGTTAATGTTATACGCATATATGATAATTATTTTAATGGGGCAGAGATGAGAAGATAACTATTTTAGATGTAATCTACCCAAATTTGCGTGAAAGGAGAGTGGAAAATATTTTAGGGAAAAGCACTCTGAATAGACCCAACCAGGATTCAAGCTCCAATCTTCCCGTTTTCAGCAGGCCAGTTTAACACGAGAGAAATGCCTTAAACTATTTTGCCACTGAAACGGGTCTCCTATCTCTTCTGAACTAATTGTCATGATTTTAATCAAAATGTATTTAAATTGTGACGTTATACAGTGAAAACGTTACTTTTAGTGATAATTTGAAATACAAATGGTACATTTTCTTTATTTGTTCACCCAGTAATAATTTGGAACCAAACCTTGGAAGAAGAGAAATTTGTTCTCGTCATGTTAATGAGACTGTTTCTCCGGGGCCCTATCATCCCGACGAGCGCTGTCCTTAGAGGGATGCCAAGGACGCTTTCAGCCAACGGGAGCTGTGATAAATTCTCGAAGGGATCCCCCAAATACTTCCCCATGACGGAGATCCGTCGGTTCCTCGCGGAGGCGATGATGAAAGTGGGCGCTTGTGAGGAGCACTCCTTGCAACTGGCAGATGTTCTCGCTGAAGCGGACTACTCGGGGCATTACAGTCATGGTCTGAACAGGATCGGTGAGGAGCCCAATAAACCGTGACCTTAGAGCAGGGGTTCAAAATCCCACAAACATACAGTAAATCCCTAAATTGTATTAAAGTTTGGATCCCAAAGTCACGATTAAGAGCAAAGTTTTATTTTTAGCCGTGCCTTGGTATTCATTTGGGTTGTAAGTGTATATTAATTAATCCAATACTCTACCACTGAGCTAACCAGGTATAGTCAGGTTCTCAAGGTCATTCTTCTTTCACAGTTTAAGGCAGAGTCTATGAGAGACATGTGGAATTAATCAGCTACTATAAGCTATAGTTGGAATCCACAGCCACAATTCTACTCAAGTCACCGTTCTTTTCCAGAGATGTACGTAAGGGACGCACAGACCGGTAAGTGCGACGTGAACGTCAAACCCTGCGTCCTGAAAGATACGGTGTCAACGGCTTGGGTGGAGGGCAACAACGGTCTAGGGATGGTCGTCGGCAACTTCTGCATGAAGCTGGCGATTGCCAAGGCCAAGCAGACGGGGGTAGGATGGGTCGTCGCTAAAGGTATATATATAGTACACACACCTGTTTACGTCACGTCCAATCGTCCATGGCCTTGTCTGTCAGGGTATCAAACCCAAATAACGAGGAGGACAAAGGATTTATTCTATAGATGGGTCGCTCGGATCATTGAATCCCTCGAATATTTTCGAGATATTTGATATTCGTAAAAATCTCAACAATTTAACTCTAATGCAATTATGAAGAATGTGACTTGAAATCTTAGTTTTAAGAAATTGCTTACAATAATTACATAGACTTTTGTAGTTGGGAAAATAATAAAAAAACTCAAACCTGCTTTAGTGGCTGCATGGCCTAAGACACTACTCTCTCAGTAGACTAGACCATCAATAACGGTGAGGTTGAGAGTTTTTTCCAAAATGGTTTTCCACTCTCCCTCCATGCAAATGTGGGTATAATTCCTTAAATATAACCTTCCTAATCCCAAAAACCATTAGCGTAGTTAGTCAATGAGCGTATAATCCGAACGGGTATTAAGAGGCGATGCTAAGAAAACAAATAAAAACACTTTTTTTCAGGTTCCAACCATTACGGCATTGCTTCATGGTACTCCACCCAAGCCTTGAAGAAGTGCATGCTGGTTAGTTGGACTACATATTTTAAAACAAATATTTTTTCCCCCACACAAGTGATGTGTGAAGAAAGGGGGGCGGGGTACTATTAACGCCCGAGACTACACTTTCCGTGAGCTCGGAAATCTCATACGCTACTAACTTTTGACCTCACCGGTATTTGAACCAAAGTATAACAAAGAGGAGGTGAACGACCTCTGAAGACCAAAGTTTCAAAGACCAAGGACACCTACTGAGCATTCGTTCACACATTTATAATATGTTGTATTACATAATTGTTATCAATTAACTTAAATATAATAATCGATTCATTTATTTCACTGACCTGATTCTGGAATCAGATTAATTTAAGAGTAAAGTTACAACCAGTAATGGGAACAGAAGCTGGCATCTCTAACTTTTGTGAGTCGATGCTCATCACTGATCCATCGAGGTTTGTCTCGTATCCAGGGCTACTTTTCACTTTAACTCATTAATAATAACAAAAAAAAGTGGTCCTTGAATTCTAGAAGAGAGAGGACGGCTCAATGATTGATAATTGGTGCGTAAATTCAAAGGTTCCGAGTTAGAGTCTCTTCTATAGGTTGTCACTTTTCACTCATTTGGAATAAAGAAAATTAATTAAATCACTGAAATGCAAATTCTTGAGATTAAATAAATAGAATCAAAAAAGGTTATGCTTGACCTATTAATAGTGACGTCAGAAATGCCAGGATTTGTTCTATACAATAAGCTCGGCATTGAAAAAAATTATCTTATGAATACATGGAAGTGAAGTTTTAAAACCTCAATATAAGTTTATTCCTCTATCTGAGCCGACCTCGCCTCATTTCAGGCCTACTCTTTTTGTTCTTTTCACCTATTTATTTAAAATTTGTATTTTTCAGGGGTTAACTTTCACTGACACTTCTCCATTGGTATGTCCGACAAGATCTAAGAGAGTAAGTAGTGCTACAGTCCAATTTCCATATAAAGAACCACAAAAAAATACAAATGAATATATTGATTTTGGTGTCAGCATTTATAACATTTTACTATATCCATCAAAAGTGACAGCTGCAGATCACATGACTTGTATGAATACGTGAAAGTAGACGTATGTAGCTTTTATAGCTGTAAGATAAGGGGACCTTCTTATAAAAATAGTACTGAATGTTGTTTAAAATAAACTAATATTAATTTGTGTGTAAAATTGCTATCGAGGATAGTTTTTAAAGTAATATTTCTGTCTTCCCGCCAGGCAGCGCTGGGCACCAACCCGTTATCCTTAGCAGCCCCCGCTCTGAAGAGAGACAGCTTCATCTTGGACATGGCCACCAGCGCGGTGGCTGTCGGGAAGGTAAAGTGCACCGTATCCATACCACCACAAGACACCAATATGATAGTTCATAAAATTACTAATTTTATCTCAAGGCATATATTAGATTCTGCAGCTCTTTCTTTTAGTATACAGGATGTTTATAAATTCTCTGTCGAAACTTAAACCACAACAGATGTGGGCAGAAAATCCTAGTAAAAAAATGTCTGGAACTTGTATTACTAAAATATTTAAGTTTAAGTTAGTGTCAATAACGCCGGTAGTATGTAGCTGTAAGTACGTACGTGTACAACAAGTTGCCTAACATAAGGCGGGCAAAAGTGTTCAGCCACGAGTAACGTTGCCAAAGGGTGGTCTCGCGTCAAATACAACCGAAGAATCCTGTTGTGACCGAGTCGGGAGGGAGTTTAGAGCATCTGCTGTGATGTGCACGCCTAATAGTAGGCAACTTGTTGTACGTGTACGTACTTACAGCTGCGTACTCTTAGGGGTTGTTGACTCTCGCTTCAACTTACATTTATTAATACAAGATTACTTTTCCGGACATTTTCTTTCTAGGGCTTTCTGCTTCTTTCTGTCCACAGATGCTGTGGCTTAAGTTTGTGCAGAGAACTTATAAACATCCTGTATAGTGTAAATTAGGGAAGTTATCGTCGTTCAAGATTGTGAATTGATGTGTGACTAGAATTTGAGGTCTATTGTATGTGAAAAACTATATAATTTGTATTTACTGAATACATATATCCTTACATACAAACAATCCGGGAAGTTTTAAGATAAATAATTATATTGAAAACCACTTAAGTGGTCGAATGGTCTATGCCTCTGAGACATCACTCTCGCTAATAGACTGAACTGCCTATGACGGAGTGATCAAAGTTTGAATCCCGTTTGGATGGCTTTACCTAAATGATTTCCACTCTCTCTCAACACAAATGTGGGTACACTTCCTATATAGACAAGCATTATCATCCCTAACACATTAGCATAATTAGTATAAATATATATATATGCCGAACTTGTAGTGATAAGTCGTGACATCACAAGTAACCAACGTCATTAATAATTGCTCTAAATATGAAGAGAGAGAGAGAGAACACAGATATTTCTGACGACGGGAAACTTTCCTCCGACAAGGTTGTTTATATTTCATTGTCCAAATACCCCGAACGGTTAACGGGTGCAACCAATTCTCCTTCTCTCGACAGATAGAAGTGAAGATGAAGGCTCAGCAGCCGATCCCGGAGGGATGGGCACAGGACGCCGAGGGGAATATCACAACCGACGCCAGCGTCGCCTTTAAGGCGAGTCATCTCATGCCCCTGGGTGGCTCGGAGGAGACGTCCGGTTTCAAAGGTTACGGTCTGGCGATGCTTGTCGAGACTTTGTGCGGCGTCCTGGCCGGTGAGAATGTTATTTTTTGTGTTTCTGCGGCTCACTACCGGTTTGGGTTACGCTCAAATTTAATAATTAAGATAGTGTAGTGTGCTGGGGATGAGGAAGGTTGAGCTTAAAGGAAGTATACCCGTATTTGCGTGGAGGGAGAGTGTAAATTTGTTTAGGAATAACCATGTTCAGTACACCCTACCAGGATTAAAACTCCGTTATCCCCCATCATCGTTATTACAGTCTAGTGTGAGACTGACGCCTTAAACCAGGGGTCAGCAACATATTTTATTTCATGGAAGCATGAATTTATTTTAGAAGAAATGATGGGCAGATTTGAATTAATAATATCGGTCAGAAAATTTCAACGTCATATTTCTCATGTCTACCCGTCTATACCGTCTATAACGAATCATGTCCTGGCCTCTTAAGATTTCTTTAGGCACTCAAATATTTGACTTCCTATCAGAGGACCTAAACAATTTGGATTTTGTAATTCATTCAGATATAAACTAGTGCTTCAATTATTCGTCTTCTCCTAAATATTCTTATAGTAATTATTAATAAAATCCTTGAAAAAAATCTTCCGTGATTTTGAAAAAAAAAGATAAGCCATTTGAATGGGATTTTTATCCTAAAATATTAGCCTTTTGCTATGTTCCTTACTCTATTTTTTAATTGCTGTTATTTATTCATTGTTAATGTAGGAAGTGCCTCACTACTAACTTTAATTAAGAAAAACGTCTTTTCGCTTTTTGAAATGTTTTCAATATAAATATTTGGAAAAATGTGCAGGAAAGGTGGATATAAAACATATAAAAGGGAACAAACACAATATGGCTGTTACAATGAATAGAAAAACACAGTTCATACTTTACATTGCTGCCACTGGACAAAGAGTTATTGGCTGCTTCATTCTGTTTAAACCTAGGTTGGAGGATTTGGTAATGAAGATCTATTTTATTAAAGAAGCATCCAATACTTCTTTGTCCATCCGCAGGAATGTAAAGTGTGAATTGTGTTCTTCTTTTATTTCTAAAAGACATATTGTGTTTTTTCCCTTTTATATGTTTTCTATCCACCTTTCCTTTACCTTCTTCCCAAATATATGTTGAATATTACCTTAAGTTGTAATTTTAAACAGAACAATAATAATTCAAGCTTTTTTTTTTTTCCATCTGATTTTAGTGAGCTCCCAAGCCTCTGGAGACGTGTGCTGGCTTTTCTCTTTGCCTGCTTTCTAGTTTTGCTTAGTCTTAGGTTCCTTATCATCAATTTTACAATAATCTCTAGCACGGAGTGTTATTTGTAGCAGGGACTTCAGAAACAATAATTGTTCATAGGAAGTTCCTTTTATAAAGTAAAAACATATTTTTTGACGGTCAACGTTGATAATATGTATTATATTATTATAGTTATTTTATAAGTATTGATAATATCAATCAAATGTTATAGCTGCAGATCATACGACATGATGTATGAATACGTGAAAGTAGATCTATTCACTTTTCACCTGTCAGATAAGGTTCTTCTAGCACACATTGGACTGAAGTCACTTTTATTTAATTATTTATTTGAGGTATCTAACATGCACTTTATGAACCGATTGAATATATCAGCACACGAGATTTTGTATGAGCGAAGGCGAAAGGACCTACCAATTTTGCCGGGAAAGATATTTTCATGTACTTTACAGGGCTCTTTTACATACCACAATAGATATGGGGCCAATGGCTTTACTTACCCTCCAAAAGAAGTTGTGATATGGATTTTTATTGCTTAAGACAAATCCTTTGATCTCAGATAGGTTCGAACCCACTAAGATTGGATCCTGCGGTAAGAACATTACCCTAAGATCACCGAGGTCAATAATTTTTCTTGCAGTTAGATAAAACTCTTCTTGTGAACCTTGTGAATATTGGACTGTAGTAACTTTTATTGAAATAAGATAAGGCTCTTAGTATGAACATTGGTCTGTAGTAACTTTTCTTGCAATCATATAAGACTCTTCTTGTGAACATTGGACTTTTCTTGCAATCAGATAAGATTATTCTTAGGGACATTGGACTGTAGTAGCTTTTCTTGCAGTCAGATAAGACTCTTCTTGTGAATTACATTGGTCTGTAGTAGCTTTTCTTGCAGTCAGATAAGACTCTTCTTGTGAATATTGGACTGTATTAACTTTTCTTGCAATCAGATAAGACTCTTCTTGTGAACATTGGACTTTTCTTGCAATCAGATAAGATTATTCTTAGGGACATTGGTCTGTAGTAACTTTTATTACAGTCAGATAAGACTCTTCTTGTGAACATTAGACTGTATTAACTTTTCTTGCAATCAGATAAGATTATTCTTAGGGACATTGGACTGTAGTAGCTTTTCTTGCAGTCAGATAAGACTCTTCTTGTGAATATTGGACTGTATTAACTTTTCTTGCAATCATATAAGACTCTTCTTGTGAACATTGGACTTTTCTTGCAATCAGATAAGATTATTCTTAGGGACATTGGTCTGTAGTAGCTTTTCTTGCAGTCAGATAAGACTCTTCTTGTGAATATTGGACTGTATTAACTTTTCTTGCAATCAGATAAAACTCTTTTTGTGAACATTGGACTATGGTAACTTTTCTTGCTGTCAGATAAGTATTTTATTATTAACTTTGGACTATACCAGAATCCTAGTATGTGCAACTACTAGCCACGGCTGACCAGACGTTATGTTGCGTGTGTTTTGAACCAGGTTCCTTGTACGGCCCAAGAATCAACAAATGGATGGACAAGGAGTTCAAGGGAGCGGCCAATCTGGGCCAGTGTTTCATTGCCGTCAACCCGGAGTGCTTCGCCCCAGGGTTCGTTGACAGAATGAGCGATCTTATGTGCTTGCTAAGGAACCTAGAACCGGTAGGTTACTTCACTTTACACTTTTTGGAGTCGATATTTACTTTATTAATACACTATGGTTAGCGGCGGAAGATGCGTTGGGATTATAAACTGTTACAAAAGAGGAATCTACATTAAACCGCTGGAAGATATAAATTAAACTACATGAATTATAATATTGCGCATCTGGGCTACAACAATCCTAGCCCAGTTGTGGAAGGATTAGCCCGTACTAATGTACTGTTGCCCAGGAAATGGTGATAGTATGAGGGTGAAAGTGAATATTAGGGTGTGGAATGAGTGGAAACTGTTTAACCTAACTTAAGCTTAGCTAACCAAACCCTGGTGACCGTAAGATAATTTACCTTTCGGGAAAAATACCAGGCGGGAATCTAACCTAGGACCCTTAGACTCTTAGCCAGATGCACTGTCCACACTGTCCACTACACCAGGGGGCCAGTTACTACAGAAGTTTAGAAAGATTTCAAAGAAAGAAAGAAATATACATGCCAGATCGTGTCAATTTAAAGAACCAATGACAGAAAATATAACCTCAATATCACGATTGCACTTACGGCGATCGGGTTCGGCTCTATGTATGGTAAGATTATTATAAGTAGTAGATACTTTGAAAAAATAAAATTATATAATTTTTAGGTCAAAACTGATCACATTTTACTATTATTTTATAAGTATTAACGACGTTGCCTGCTCGGTGAGTTTGAAGCTATTTTTTATAGACGGGTTGTATCTTAACTTGACGCAGCTAAAGACCCTAAGAAATATCACACTTAAACGCCAATGTATGAAATATAAAGAGAGGGGAGAAAATGAGCGGTTAACCCTGAGAGGCCGTTTGTTAACTGCTAATAATAGTTCCCCTCTTCCGTTGACTAGTATAAATAAATATTCACTCTACTTTTTGAGCCTGGACAACATCGACTTGGATTTCAAAACTATATGTTACCTGTTTCCTATTCTAGATAAACATGTTTTCATAGACTTTTTTAATCTGCATCCTGGGAGGAAGAGCCCTACTGGCCATTTTAATAACTAAAACAAATATATTGAGTCGTAGATGATCTTCACAAATTTGCGTTAGCAAAAAAATTCTTCAAGATACAAAAAATATTTTTTGGTAATGTACAGCAAGTTTTTTTAATTATCTAAGATTGTATAGCTTTTGTTTTAATGTCCTATCTTTATAACTCACCGGGTAAAACATAAATACATTAACATGGGTAGTGCTATCTTGACTTTCTACTACGTCACAGATTGGCAACGTCGTTAATATGTTCTATTAGGTTATGGCCACGCTTGCGACCGGGTCGCCGCGTTTTATCACCAGCTATCATGGCACTAAGGCGTGAAGATGTGTCATTAGCCATAGTAGTATATAGTTATATGAAGAATAAACATATAGATAATACGGTGTCCACCCCATTAATATGCAGAGACGTACTTATGGACAGACTTGTAAAAAACCTGAGAACACACCCCTATTTAATTATGTTAGAATGCAATTTATTGCTATGATCACGGTATTTAAATAAATATTATTTACTAAGTGGAATTAATTACTATGATTGGAAACGACCTTTGCACTCCAAGCCCTTGCCAAGCATTTCAATCTATTGTTAGTTTTTATACTGTATATTGTATAATTTTATTATTTTATATATGCTAATTAAGAAGTTCTTACCTTGTTCATTTATTTCTTCATAGTTTAATTCATCCCAAACCTACACTGTTGCAACTGCAACCTCTATCCACAGCTTGGATTTAACATCCTTGTTTACGTAGTCTCGATGTTTCAGATTCCACTGTGGTGATCATTTAATTATAAATAGCTATGTATCAAACATTGCTAAGTACCGTACTCTACCGAGTGTCAAACTCCAGACGGGCGGGAAACACTGGGCGGTTTGCAAGGAAGTTAGTGAAAAATGCTTAGTGGAGGAGTGATAGTGTGGTCCAGAGCACCTTATCGGCCGACATTTTAACCTAGGATGACGCAAGCAAACCCACACAAGTGTTCAGTGTTCTCGCGACAGGCTGAGACACGAACGCAAATGTAGCCACCTCCATAAGAAATAAAGGCGAGCATATTTGTCGTTGCGACCTGAAAACGCTCACGAAAGCGTTTGAAAATCTGTCGCTGGTCGCCAAGTGTGACCACCCTCATAAGAAACAATGTAATATACTACTGCGACCTGGTCGCGGCGACCAGGTTGCAAGCGTGGCCGTAGCCTTAAAAGTGAAAACTTCCGATTACTTGACGTATTGATACACGAAAATAGTTTTATTAAATTATGTAACTGTTCAAAATGTTTCTCCCTGCTTAAATCAGTTTTAGACGAGTCATTGTATAGGCTTTATTCTGTTATGATTAGAAGAAGGTACAGAAAAGAGGAATATAAGTAGTCCTATGAGATCTCCACTTACCCCCTCTTACCCTCTCCTTCCTCCCTGGTGACGTCATCACCCCTTCCAGACGTAATCAATGTATATTGGCTTTTCCCAGGTGGCGTTATCAGGAAAGAGGGATAGAATGAGATCTCCATTTTTTTTCATTTAATTTATTTTACATATTTAACGTGCACTTTCTGAACCGACTTATTTTATCAGCACAGGCGAATTTCCATTAGCGAAAGCGAAAGGTTCTGCCTATTTTTCCAGGAAAGGTATTTTAACGTATCTTCTAGGGTTATTTTACATGGGACCGACGGATCTACTTCCCCTTTGAAGAAAGTTGTGCTACGGATTTGTATTGCTCAAAATCCTATATTTATGAATTGAGCACTTTAGAAGAATAGATCTCCACTTCCTGTGATGAAAAACACACCACTTAGCATCTTCTCTCCCTCCTTGAAGTCAGTGACCCCTCTTCTTTCTGGGTATTCCCCTCCTCTCCCTGAGGTCATTGATCCTAAATGACGTCACCCAAACGTTGCAATCCTGTCTCTTTGATATTCCGCACCGTTTGATTTTTTATGAGAGCTACCTAGTTGAGGCTTTGTACATACATGATGCCCTGGTTTTGTGTATCCGCAGATCTGCAAGGACAAGCCAGTGCTAGTTCCAGGGGATCCGGAGAAGATAAACATGAAGAAGGTGAACGAGCTGGGAGGAGTGCCCTATTCAGACACCCAGATCAACAACATGGTAGTTGATAACTTTTTACTCGGGGTATGCGAAGCTTCGAGATGTCAGAGTCGAATTCGGAGGTCAAAGATCCTTCGCCTCACTTCGACATCCACAATAATTTTCACATATTCGAAACATTTCAAAATAAAAAGAAGACTTCTATATTACGGACATATTTGAAATATCCAACTAAATTTTACATATTTCAACATAGCTCGATGGCATCAGTCCGCAATCGAACAAAACCAGCCGCCATCTGTTGGCGAATATAGTGCCAACCTCTATGGATAGAGGGTGTCATGTGGTCAGCACAACAAACCCTCCGTCCGTTAAGTTCAGTTTTTTAGACCAGAGTCGCTACTTTTTCATTAAAGTTTCCTTCATTTGTCCTCACGAGTCTAAGTTGGCCTCGTTCCAAACCCATTGTTTCACAAAAAATCTTGAAGTTCTGGGGATCCAAGCTGGGACTTCTGGATCTGTAAGCAGGGAATCTTACCACTGGACCACAGAGGAAGCGTGGACATATTTAAACAAATTATAATCAGTTTTATTAGTTACTAAACAATATTTTAAAACCGACTAGTAATTAAATTACCTTAGCTCAGTCGGTAGCGTAACTGTCTGATGAGCTAAGGGTCCCGAGTTCGATTCCCGGCATGGCCGAAAATGTATCTCATTGGTGAATCGTGTGACAGCTGTAGATCACATGACTTGACGTATGAATACATTAAAGTAGATCTAATCACTTTTTAGTTGTTAGATAAGGCCCTTACGATGAAAATTTAACTTTATTTTAAACTGTACCTGTGATTATATTCTCATTATTCGAAAGAACACTCATTTGTCATGAATCAACGTGAATACAGAGTGTAAAGTATGTTTGATTGGTAAAATGGGACAAGTGGGGATGGGGTGGGAGACTACATCACAGATATAGTTTTAACAAGCTCTCCTTACTCTGGCGACACTCCACGTAACGCCACTGGATACCCTACAATTTCTAATTTTACTCCGAAGTCCCTGGCTACTACCTATATGGTAGATTGGGTATATTTGGATCAAGAGGCTATTTGAATCAACATAAGGATTCAAGCTACTGCGCAGATATTCTGCACATATTTTTTTACGTTTAGTTCTTCTAATTTACTGAATTATCTACTGGCTGTAAATTGGTATTAAAAATTTTAATTTCTAAATGCTTAGATAGCTGAGAAAATTGTTTTACGAGATCAATCGAAGTGAGGTTGACATATTTTTTCTAATGATGTAAATAATTGTCTTTGAGTTGTAAGGTCTTATATACCCTCTTATAGTTGTTGATCTCAAAGTTTTTTTTAAAAACCTATATCTTAGTCTTCTGGGCTCATCACCATGAAGTTTTAGCATATTATATTGGAAAACAATAGAGTTATATTATATTGAAAAATAGTTTGCTTCCGGGGCTATTTGGATCATTATTTTCTTGCGTTTTTATTTATTTTTAGAATATACCATTAATTATTTATCGCTTTCTGACACTTTGTAGAGTGAGCTTATAGGTTGTCATATTATCATCTTTGTTGGATTTGAAAATAAAAACTTTTGAATTCAATTTTAAAAAGAAACTAAACATATTAACTACTACACATTATTTCTCACTAGTACTCAAAGCTTGAAGAATAGCGCTAGTTTATTTGGAAAGGTATTTCTGTCTCGTTTAAAATCCTTAGATGTGCTAGTTGTAAGATAATTGTAAGTTGTAAATTGAACAGCCCTGTTAAACACTGACCTAACTGGCTAACCCTATAACGGTACTCTTGAAGAGATTGGCGAGGGGGGTAAAAGGGTTTCAGTATTTTGCCAGGCCACCTCAGACAGTTAAGTGAAAGTTTAGTTGATGGATCGGTGTGTCTCGGTTTGGTGTAGAGGTAGTGTATTTGAATGTATAAACAGTGTAGTGTCAGAGTAGCTGCATCACATTTCAAGGTACCGTCCAGTATACTGCAAAGGAGAGTTCGGGCGGCTAGACTACTTAAAACCGCTGATGGGCACCACCAAGATAACCCAATTATAATACAAGAGTCAGTAGACCACCCTACAGTCCCATCTTTCGAGCAGAAGAGAGCCCAAGTAGAAAGATTAAATAAAAGTTCTTTGTAATCATGGTTTTGCTCATTCATCGGAAAGTGTGCGTAAAGTAGCGTTCCAGTTTGCTAAGTCTCTTAACATCAAAACCCCTTAGAATGATTATGCCAAAATTTCAGGCAAGGATTGGTTTATTTCTTTCATGAAACGACATCAAGATATCTCCTTGAGAAAGCAAGAAGGTTTGTCAAAATCTTGCGCTGAAGGAATGAATAGAAATACAGTAGAATAATTTTACAAATTACTAAATGATGTCACAGTTGATCTTGGAATCCATGTTCAGCCACAATCTGTTTACAACATGGATGAAACTGGTTTTCCGATGAACACCAAACCATCTAAAATAGTATTATTATTATTATTATTATTAGCACCGCGTCTTACTACCCGTTCGGGTTATACGCACTTACGCTAATGTGTAATGGTAGGGTGATTGTGAGATGAAATGGAGGACCTACAGTTTAACGTGGAATCCGAACCACGGTGGAGGCCTGGCATTCCCCACATTCACAAGATATCTTGTCAGAGGTGAAGGGAGGGTTTGAAAATCAGATAATTCTGTGCCGGGACCGAGGATTGAACCCCGGACCCCAGCATAGAAGTCCGACACCTTACCCCTAGACCGCCAGGTCACCACTCTAAAATAGTAGAAAAAAAGGGGACGAGAGAGGTAGTTTAGTTAACAAGCTTAGAGAGAGAGGCGAAAACGTGACCGTTGTAGTATGTTGCGGCACTAGTGGGGTTTTTATACCCCCAGTCGTGATTTTCAACGGAAAAAGGATGAAAGAGGAATTTAACATTGGAATGCCATCGAGATCATTTGTCAGAGAGTGGGTACATGAATGAAGAATTGTTCCTAAAATGGCTGCAACATTTTAAAAACACTGATAGTCTGGGAAATGCCTGCTTATTTTAGATGGCCACTCTCACACCACTCTCTTCAGTGTCTTGAGTTGTTTGCATAACGAAATAGAGCTATTGTGCCCTACACCTCACACCACGCACGTTCTTCAGCCTCTTAATAGGCCATTTCTTAAACTCCTAAAAGCTTTTAATCATCAAGAAACTAATTCATTCATTCACAACAATCCAAAAAGCTCAATCACCAAATTAACCTTCAGCAGACTGCTAAATGCTGCTTGGATCAAAGGAGCAACTGTTGGGAATAAGGTCAAAGGTTTTGAATGTACAGGGATATTCCTTTACAATTGCGATAAAGTGCCCGAAGAAAAATGTCTTCCTTCACACACCTTTATTGTAGATAGGCCTATAGGAGAACCAGAAACTCCATGTGACATTGCAGGACCATCAACCAGAAAACAAACATCTACAATTACTTTTTCTCAAGTATTACCAACACCGGTCAAAGCTTAACACACATACAAACAAAAGAGGACAAAACAAAGAGCTTGCCGTCTAACATCACAAGAAAATGTTGATAAAGTAAGATCGAAAAGAGCTTTACTGTTCGAAAAAGAAACTAATACTGCACCCTGGATACCTTTAAGGTTACATATTATATTGATAAAGAACATAGTCATTTTAAACAATATGGATTTATTATGTAAACAATAAACACAAAATTAAGAAAATACAGTTTTGCAATATATAGGAGTTTTAGAGTATACTAAGTTTTCCTCCAAACAATCAGACTCGAGAAATTACTTGTGGCTATCAGGGCAGTTCAGTCGCCAGGCCAAAGCTTGAAGTATTTCTAAAAGAAGAGTAATTAGACAATTAGTTAAAGAATAGTATGGAGCAAAATAAACAAGTAACTTATAAACAGCCTTGATTGATAGAGCAAGATATAGAAGGTATCCATACAACATGTTGGATAATCAACTGTTTTTTTTCAACTAATTGATGGCTAAGGACCAGGTGTCTAACAAAGTACTATGGCTGGTCTCATTCCCCTGTGGTACTGCCAGAGCACTCAATAGTACATTCATATCTATTAAGACCATTACAAAATTAGCAGTCTGTTCACAGGCAGAAATAAAAGAGTATTGTCTGCTGGACCCCATTATGACACTAATGCAATTTCCCTGGGTTGAGCACCTAAGTTAATATTATCTCGTGAAGCATGACTACAAGACCAAATTTGTATCACTATTTACTGAACTGTAATAAGCAAAGAGAATTGACAACCTGGTGGTAACAACCATCAATAACAGTGGACTAATGCTCATGACGTTCAGGGCGTCATCATTAATTTTGATTCAAAAGATTAGTAGAACTTGTGGATTTCTGTAAATCCAAAAACTAAAACGTCATACTTTCCAAGCCAGAGGCTTTTTGTATAAGGGCAGTGTCAAAGGACACATATATAGTGGCTCGGGTTTGACTTAAAGATTCACTCGAACCTGGCTTGTCCATCAGACTGAAGGACACATAAATTAACAAAAGAAATATTTACATGTTGAAGTTAATTACACATTAATTAAAATCAAAGATTTAAATAAACATTTTTCTTTAAAAAGAGACACAGTCCTTTTTGATAAATATTACTTAAACTTCATTAAAAAGTAGTTAAGATTAAATTTCTCCTAACAAAATTAGAAACCAAGTCCTGAGACTTGACGAGGACGGCTGGATACATAAATACCCCAAATATACGGTCCAATTGTCCATGTTAGCGCAGAGTTGAATCGGACGATCCATCCTCCTTCGATTCGGTTATGGTGATGAACTCAACGACCCAGACTCCATGTTCCTCCTCTTCAGTTGCTGATGGGCAGAGTTTCCTTCCTTCGCTCTTAGTGCTGTAGAACCGCTCTGTTTTGTGATTCCGCGGATCAGCCTTTATATACCGTCAATCAGGCACGAACATAATAAAGAAGGGGGAGTGATACATTCAGAAATATAGACGGGAATAAGGAATAATGAAGCTGGGAGATAGGAGAAAAACAAAAGAAGATCATGAGGTTCTTTGGCTGACCGCCAGAGTCGCTAGGTGAGCAGTAGGGCACTGCGTCGATTCTTGAGTACAGTCTTCTCTTTACAGGCCCAGCTAAGTTAACATGTGTGTGTGTGGCCATGATTGAACCGTCCTGTTCTCCAAATGTGGAATTATGATATCTGTAGACATCTTGCTGAGGTGAGTTACCACTAAAGCATCTTATATTTAAATGTATCTGTATTAATTATATTATTTAGCATCCACTATTATTTTCATGAGGATTTGCGATATAAATGTATTTTTACTATTTTTCGTGTAGACCGCATGGCAGGCGTGCATAAGTCTATCCAGCTTCATCCAACGGGAAAAGCAAAGCGTTAAAGTATATTATTCATAAATACAATAATATTAAACTTCTTCTTTGATATTTAGTACAGTAATTGTCCAAAGACAATATTTTTGACCAACCACGTGTTTGAACGTAGGCCAATACGTAGATTTAGTAGACTGGATCAAGTCCGAGAATATAAACTTTGAGGTAGTTTATATTAAATAAGTTACGATCTATCCATTTCTTGCGTAAATTATAGTAAATATTAATTATTTACTTGTAGCTGTTCAATCTAACTGATTGACACGCTACAATACTGGTATGACTTTGAAATACCGAGTCTCTAAGAAGCCTAAAAGACTTATTTTATCTGAGTTCGATACACCCGCCAACTCAGATGAAGACTATAATATCGATAATATTTTTGACAATGAAGAATAAGAAGCAAATGCACCATGTGGTTTTTGTGAAGTTACTTATCTTGACAAAAATTCAAGTGGGAAAGGAGACTGGATTGATTAGGTGTCAAACCTGAAAATTGTGGTTTCATGAAGTATGTTCGGGGCCTTTGGAAAAAAATAGTTTAAGTGTTAAAAATGCATATAAACATTTGGTTTGCATCTAGTAGTATACACCTTTAATAAAAAAAAAATTAAACTGGCTATACTCATGGTAAAATATAAAAATAAATATGCTATTTAAATAACCCCATTCCTGATCCAAATAGCCCTACGTTTTTACTAAAATGTTATTTCCACTTGATAATGATCTTTGTTAATTATGTCCTAGTTAGATTTTTTTTTCAATAAAACTATTACTAGGTATGGCTTAGAAGATATGAATAAAGATATAAATAACAGTTACATTTTTTTTTGCAAACATATTATAGGTGAAAACTTAAATTAAAGTTGAAATGACCCAAATAGCCCCACCCTACCATATATATATATATATTTTTTTTTTTTCTGATTCTTCCTGGAGGAAAGCAAGGGAACAGATTAAATAATGTACAAGGGTGAAAACTCACATTAAGAGGACAACTTCCTTAGTGGGATTGGTCAAGGGCAGGCACGCTAATCACTCCCCCTGTATTTTATTATTATCATCATCATCATCATCCATGGTTTACAGCCTATGACCGGGTCAACTTAGTAAAATGCTTCCATTTTCCTCTTTCCTTCCACCTCTTTCCCTCCTTTAATTGCATCCATTCTTCTCCTCTCACTTGCACACTTTATGTTATCTGCTCCGTCCATTTATTTCTTGGATCTGCTGATGCAAAAGGAGTTTATCTTTCCATAAGCATAATGGTTTCAATACTACTATTATTAGCTACCCTTATTTGTGGTTACTAGAATGGAACATTTCGTTGAATAAAAAGTTGAATTTTGTTATAAAAAGTCGGTAAAAATATCTAGCAATTAGTAATAGTTAAGAAAATATAATAAAGTTGTACAGTGAATAGAATAAATGGTGTAGTTGAAAAGAAATATGTAATAGGTGTACAATATAAAAGTAGTCATCACATATTGTATTAAAAGCAAATAATTAATAAGAAATGATTGTCAAGACAAAATAAATTAGATCCATACATCTAATTACAATAATTTCATATTAATTTATTAACTTTTAATACAAAATGTTATGACTACTTTATATTGTGCACCTATTACATATTTATTTTCAAGTGTATTATTTATTCTATTCAATTTACAACTTAGTTATATTTTCTTAACATTATAGTCATTACGTTCCTTATTAAAATCTAAATATGTTCTTTAAAAATATAGAATTTATTTTTTTAAATATTCTTTCTTCTTCTTCGTAAATATTATCATTTGTTCCCAATATGATCGTTATAGTAACCTGTTGATAATATTTTATTAATGTTTTGTTTTATTAATCTTCTTTCAGAAGAAACTTGCTGACGAACTTAAAATTCCGCCGATGCAACACATTTAGCAGGAAGATATATTAAACGTCATCTCGGATTCAAAATAATGGTTTTTGTCAAATTTAAACACCTAATGTTGTTAATTTATATGATGTTAGTAGTATTTAATTTCTAAACATTTTAATTTTGCTACTGGTTTTAAACATTACATCTTATATTCTAATACTTAGGCTATGATTTAGTTCAATAAGGATACAAAACACGCAGTAAAGACTATTTGGCCGAGTTTGTTCAAATTTGATTTTTTTTCTCTCCATATTTTGGTCGTATTTTAACTATAGATGCGTATTCAGTATTAACTAGTTTATAAAAATGAAGGGTACTTTACCTAAAACTACAATATATGTGTATATATAAGAAAGTCTGTAATATGTTTTATAGAATTTATTCTATTCCTTTTGAAATATTTCTATAAATAATATTATT
Source organism: Timema monikensis (assembly GCA_902151445.1). NCBI lineage: Eukaryota > Metazoa > Arthropoda > Insecta > Phasmatodea > Timematidae > Timema > Timema monikensis. The sequence continues at coordinate 138,809 of CABFVZ010000550.1, read as the reverse complement.
CCACCAAAAGATTTAATAAATATTTGATTCCTAAATGATAATTTCTAGATCTTCACCATCATTCACGTAAAAGCTACCCTATGTTTCAATGTTATCTATTTCAGGAACCGGGCTGGCGCAAGGGTTTCATACGGCCCTAAGCGAGACTTAAAATGTTCGCCCCAGCTATATTCCGTGTAATGTAAATAAACTGCACCCCCTGCATGAGGCTAAATAATAACTGTATTTATTTATTTAGCACCGCGTCTTACTATCCGTTTGGGTTATACGCTAAAGTACTAATTACGCTCATGGATTAGGAATTGGGAAGGTTGAATTTTAGAGGAAGTTAACCCACATTTGTGTGGAGGGAGAGTGGACAACCATTTAGGGAAAACCACCCCAGTTCATCTGACCGAGATTTGAACCTCAATCTCCCCGTCCTTGGCAGTCTGGCTCAACACGAAACTAACGCGTTAGCTAACTACGACACCGAGGTGGGTAGTAATAATAATAATAATAATAATAATAACAATAATAATAATAATAATAATAATAATAATAGGATTCCAAAAATATAAACTCCTTTTCTCTAAATTTTTTATGAAGATTTTAATTGAATATCGAGGTGATTCAACGACAAAGTGACCGCGAATGTCATAAAACCATAAACGCGACTATTTTGTTAAGACATATCATAAAAAAAACATTCATTCTTAGTATTATATAAAATGTATAGATCTTATTTATTTAAAATTAATATTACTATCTTATTTATTTAATTAAAATGGTTATTTTTTACACACAAACAAATTACATGTTTGGAACGCGCCCATGGAAGCTTTGCGCCATACGTCACTTAGCCCCTGAAATCCTTAACGTACCCCTGGGGGTACTCGTACCACAGTTTGTGAATCACTGTACTACAACCAGAAAACTATAGGAAATAAACAGATTGAAAACCCCCGGTCCAGTGCGTTGGGAATCTAGATTTTATTGGAACAACGTTTATCATCAGTACAGAATTAATGATCTTCAGAACAAACATCATCCAATTTTCATAAAAAGAGCCTTTATTTGACTGCTAGGAATATAACTAAACCTAATTTCACGTATTCATATGTGATATTCTGCTGGCACTTTTGATAGACAACTATAAGATAATACTAATAATATAGTAAAATGTTACCAACTTTGGAGGAAAAAAAAAGTTTGCATTTGATAAAATGCTCTTCTTATGGAAATTGGATTATTCAAGAGAAGTCACGGAATGCTACCCCTCAAAAAAAAAGGGGGGAGAGACTCTGACGTCAGTGGCAGCTCGTAGCTAAAATTAGTGGGGGTGCTACTCCAGAAAATGTTTTGCCTTTGTTTTAAAATTGTGTAAAAGTAAAAAAAATATATAATTTTTTTTTATTCAGGAACTTGATAAAATCTTAACAAAAAAAACAACAATTTTTTACTTACTTTAACTTAAATTGTTACAGTTCAAGCTTGATCTATTAATTTAAAAATGAAATACATTCTTCTTGTTGTAATTTGCACAAAAAGTTCAATAATTTTCTCCTTGATCTTTGGATGAAAATTGAGGAAATTTTCCTACATTGAAAGTACTGCAAGCGCATTTAGTTTTTCCGTTAAATAAAGTAACCGAAAAAAAAAAAGGATCAGATATAATAGCTGGAAGCAGAATAATAATCTAATTCTACACCCTTCTACACTTTATCACATTCAAAAATATGGCACACTGTTTTTAAGTACAACACACGCTGATTAAAAAAAACTTCCTTCCACCATCACGCCATCACTGAGAGAGCAACAGTGCTCTCTGTACCTGGCAGTCCCGCCTTCCTCCTCACCCCCTCCTATGTGCGCATGTGCACAACAGTCAAACACCACGTCAATGGCACTGTGAAGCGCACAGTACCAATCAAAGATTTTGTATCTTTTTCATAAACTGGGGGATGGATACTAAAGTACTGACACTAAGCTCAAGGAATATATATATATATATATATTGTACTACAAAAATAAATAAAGAATTAAAGAAAAATAACTCATTATACTAAATGTTATCGATAATATCAAGTGGAAATAGGGGGTGCTGCAGTTCCGCAGTGCATATACACGAGCCGCCACTGTCTGACGTCACAAGTAGACTTTCATTTTGTGGCCATCGGCCGAATCTCCATTTTTTCAGCGAGCTCCGCCTGAAAAAAAGACAAACCAAACAACAATTAGAATACTGTGTTAGGGCTATTCGGGGGTAAAACTAATCCAAGAACACGGTATGAAGGTGAATTTTGAGGAAATGTGACATCATTATCTTGGAAAGAGGAGGGAAGGGTAGGCAGCTAATTAAAATTAAAAAATAAAGTATTTCACATAACATTTATTGGTCAAGTATTCTTCTTATAAAGCCAACAACCCAGAGGTTGGTTTGATATAATTTCTACCCATACGGAGCTGTGTATTTATTCATTTAACCCCTTAACAGGTCAGTGTTGCATGCACCATCTGGTAGAAATCCCATGTAGGCCTACAAGGGGAGTTCAGAAAGTGTGATGGTTACTCATTATCTTCCACGCTGAATTTATACGAGCATGGCGAGAGAGATTCTACCAGTTTCGCGGGAAAGGTATTTCCACATACCTTCTAGGGCTATTTTACATGCCACAATCGATATAGGACCAACGGTTCTAACTCCCTTCCGAAGGAAGTTGTGCTACGTATTTTTATCGTTCAAGCAAAACCCGTTGACCTTGACCGGGTTTGGATCCCAGTATATTAGTTATTGAAGCAAACTCTTTACCCCAAGACAACCTAGGTTTACTTTTTCTAGTATTAACATGGAATTTAATTTTTTCACATGGTTATATCAACAGTTGTCGAATATCTGTCATTAATATAAAAACATTAGACGAGAAACTTTTTAAATAAAGAGAAAAAGTTGTTATTAAATTTCAGGACACTCTTGACAGATATTCAGCAACTGATAAGGTCACCATTTGAAGAAAATTAAACTCTACGTTTCCATAGGGACCGTATGTGGCGTTGGTAGTGGTACAAATGTGCAGCTCCAACGTTGAAACACATAGAAAATTATATGTTAATTGATGTTCTACATTTTAAAACTTAATTCTATTATATTAATTTCGATACAATGGATCAATTAAAAAGTGTCAAGAGTAGGAAATAAAAGTTGTATAGTTGTATGTTCAAATCTCTATCAAAACACTACGAGAGACATATAATTTTACCATTTTCCTGGTAGACTATGGGAGGAAGTAAAACGAAACAAGTGGATTCAAGCTGTCAATTGAAAGAAGTAAGGATCAAACGTTTGTTTTATTTGTAAATCAAATTAGACTCGGCAGACGATCTTTGTAGTAGTCTACAAGAGGAATCACTTTGTAGCTTAAATTTCATGTTTTTGACTAAATAATGATGAGTTAATCCCATTGTTGTTATTGCTTATTTGTAAATCTTTGTCTTTAATGGGCCTACTTAGAAAATAACATTAGCCTCCATTTGTCATTCCACATAACTAGGGCCTTGCTATTTGTAATAAATAATGCTGCAGTAAGATTTTGGGGCTATCGAATGATATGGTACCATTTCGAACTCAACCTAACTTTTTATGTGGGAATAAATAACCTAAGACGCGGTGCTAATAATAATAATAATAATAATAAATAACCTTTATAACCTTTCATGTGTGAATAGATAAAAAAAATTGATTAAATATGATTTTAAGAATAATTTTGTTAGAAGGAATTGACGTGGACGGCCTAATAGAATACGACTCAAAAGGACAATTTGGTGAATTTTCAAAGATTTTTTTTTTTCGAATTTTTTGACAGTATTTGTTTTGTTATTATCGTAGTCCCACATCTGTTGGTGTATGTTTGAGTGCTATAAATTATAAAATGTATCATTTGGCAGAAAAAATGAATAAAGAATTCCGGCGTGTTTCCATACTAGCCCCGAGAGTTTTTCTTATACATATCTAATTATAATTTTATTTAACATCATTATTAAACTCACAAGTATACATAGAATCAAATAATACCTAGGCTACTAAAATTATAGCATTTTAAAAACTTGTTAATTCGTACAATTTATTTAAATTTAGCTTATGGGATGGAAATTAAGGTTAGTTGGATAATAGCGTATCAATTATCATGTTAGAAAAGTTGAAGTTTAGTCTTGAAGTTCGGTCAAATCATTAATGTGACTCACTTTAAATAAAGCTAAGTCCTTTATAAACGATTATTTGGAGCTATAGCCAGGATTAACCTTTTGGAAAGCATATTTAATAATAATAAAAATAATTAATTTTTCCATTATTGTTGTGATAATGCACGTTAACTATATCAACGACATTGAAATGTTTCACTTTTGAGTTTCAAAATTTCGCCACATGGGTGCCCCATGCATTTTACTAGCGCCCCTATAGTCTAAACACGCCACCTATCGGAGAAATATTTGATTTATTTTGGCCTAGAAATGTTTTGCTGTAAAAACTGCAAAAATAATGGTCTTTTCTCATGTTTCCAACACTTCATGGCGTACGCCCGCAATCTAGTTGCACCAACCGACCGGCCACCACTGTTAATGATTAAAGTGCCAACATTTGCCGAAGGAGGGTGTCATGTGGTCAGCAAAACCAACCCTTCGACCATTAATCTCAGTTTTATATATCGGAGCCGCTACTTAACCATTCACGTAGCTCTTTATTTGTCCACACGAGGTTGAGTTTGAAACCATTCTAGACCCTCTGATTCACAGAATAATTCTGGAAGTTTCGGGGATCGAACCCGGGACGTCTGGACCTGTAGCTAGGAACTCTGACCCATATATCACAGAGGCGGTACACGTTCCTTACACTCCCACCTTAATAGATAAATATGGTTAACATAACATAGATTTCACGATAGTATATCAGAAAAGGACAATTTTTTTGTTTAGTTATGTTAAGACTTATGAATGATCCGTTTGTTTTTGTTTCTTGGGCCATTGTGAAGCGTGAGCTTGTAAACCTGTTCGCCAAGTTCCCTCATTAATTCCTCGCGCATGCGCATATGATAGGGGTCTAGCCCTGGTTATCAGCCACAAACCGAGGCCTTGAGCTGGTTCTGGTGATAGCTGATCCCTCCCTGCTCGTCAACTGACTTCATGTGTTTCCTCTCAGGGTCTCCAGGGACCTGTACTGGTTTCTCAGGGTCGCTCTGGAACATTCAACATTGACAACCATGTTAATACTGCATTCGTAGCTATTGTAACACATTAGCAAAAACTGTAACACTACGGTAACAACAATTGAAACAATACATTCCAAACAATTGAAGCACTACTTTATCAACAATTGAAACAATACATTACAAACAGTCGTAATACTCCTGCACCAACAATTGTAACACTCTAGTATTAACAACAACAATAACAAATGTAGCACTCCAGTACCAACAATTGTAGCACTCCAGTACCAACATTTGTAACACAACATAAGACTTACACAATAAAACAAACTGAAGTTTATTTTAGGTTATTTATAGTCAGAGTTTGCAATATAACGTCAAGCAGTTTATTTTATTATTATTATTATTAGCACCGCGTCTTACTACCCGTTCGGGTTATACGCACTTACGCTAATGTGTAATGGTAGGGTGATTGTGAGATGAAATGAATTACCTACAGTTTAGCGTGGAATCCGAACCACGGTGGAGGCCTGGCATTCCCCACATTCACAAGATGTCTTGTCAGAGGTGAAGGAAGGGTTTGGAAATCAGATAAATCTGTGCCGTGACTGAGGATTGAACCCCGGCCGCCAGCACAGAAGTCCAGTTTATTTTAATCCCTAAAGAAATAAGTATTTTGAGAAGTAAGTTTATTCATGACGTAAGTTAGTACAACCCCGTGACCGCAGTGCTGAGGGAATGCGCAAGTGACCCACAGAGGTCATGCGTTACTGGGACCTACTCACCGGCTCCATCCCTCTGAGGTAACCCAGGAGGTCACTCATCCTGCCCTGGAAGCCTGGAGCGAAGCACTCCGGATCAACGGCGATAAAACACTGCCCTAGGTTGACTTTGTCCCCGCTGGACGTCTGCATCCACCGACGTACGTTGGGTCCGTACAAAGAGCCTGTGAGCCAATCAGAACGAGTCAACTAGATAGCAGGTGACAAGACGTGGGGTTGTTCATAAGTTTCCTTATGCCAGGGTTTCCCCAAGTTGTGGAGCCCGTACCTAAGGGTGTATGTGACGTACAGCCGGGTTTTATTCAACATAAACAGGGCCCGGATTTTGGTTGATCTTAAAAATTATCACAAAAAGGATCTATAACATTACTTTAAAAGGGCTCTTATTTCAATTATATATTTTGAGTTTAATTAATAGAATATATATATATATATGAAAATGTGACATTAGCTCATTTTCAACGCCTTTATAATCATATTTGTGGAGCTATGAGACTAGGCTTGATGAAAAAGGGCTTTAGATTTAGACATTCTATAACAAATACAGTAATTTTTTGATAAGTTCGCTGACCGAAGCAGCCACCTTAAGGATTCTTTAAAATATTTGTAGTGAGCTTTTTATGCTATACAAATAACAAGTGTTTGTTTTCATCTTATAAAAATAAAGACGTAGGAGGTCCACGTTGGTAAGGCAATTATTATATGGCGTAGTTAAAAAAATTAACACAAAACGAGAATAACACACACACACGAGTTATTTACAATCCTTTCTCAACAATTGATGCAGCTGTCTACTTGTAACCCGCATTGTAGGCGCATGCGCAATGATTGAATCAGTTGATTTTGAAATATAACTGGTTCTTTCCCTAGGATTTTAGGAAGAAGCGCAGACAAAGCTGCTATTGTTTCTACAATAAAGCACGACCGAAGCAGTTCACGCCAATTTATTGTGATTGATTTAGAGCACATCACGTCACCACAGCTCTGGTCTCTNGATAGGCGCACACCTTTTCATGTCACGCCAGCTGGCAAATTATAGTAAAAACCTACCGCATCTGGACCTATAACATCCGAAACGGCCAACAGAATTTTTGTTTATGCATTTTTTTAAGAAGCCGAACTGCCAAATAAAGGTTTTACATCGGTAAAACCTTTATTTTTTAAGATATACAAATCGAAAAAAAGAGCCAAAAGAACATTTCAGAGTATTTTTTAAAGAAGAAACTCTACACTTAGTTATTGTTTTATCTCTTCAGAATTGTATTCATTTCATATCAGAAAATTTGCTTATCCAAAACGGGTTCAGCCCCCTTTAATTTTGTTGTAAGGGATTTTACTGTATTGGTTATTTTAAGTTTTCCTAATTAATCCTAATTTTTTTAATGAGATAATATCAGTCGGTAGGTCATACAATAACTTAAACTGTCGAGAGGTTTTTTTTAAAAGACGAATTGATTGAAGCTTAAGTGATTAAATCCTATAGTGTGGCTCAAATTGTTCAGGATTAGACGTTAAAGGATCGCCAGCGAGATAATATGTTATTCAATTAAATGCTTTCCGGTCATTTCCTAACGGCTCGTTACGGTTCTAACGTGCAGGCGACGGTCCCTAACAGCTCCTCACCACCCAAGATGCCGCAGAACGTCTCGACGAGCAGTCCCAGTCCGTAGCCCTTGTAGCCAGAGGACTGCTCGGTACCTCCTAGAGGCAGCAGACATCCCGTATTGAAGGCGACGTCAACGTCGGTCGTTACGCGGCCGTCGGGTCCCAGCGCCCAGTTCTCCGGGATGTTCTCCTTCTTCCTCCTTTGGACTTCGATCTGAACCGAGAAGAGGGAGGGGAGTTAGTGTGCCTGACTTCTAGATCACACAGAGAGGTTGATGAGTCATACAAACTGTGCATTTTATATGGCTCTTTCTCTAATTTATATAAAAATTACATTTATTTGCTAATCTATGGTTGTTAGATTAACAAAGGCATGTCATGGAATGTTGCAAGGGAAGCAGACCTTGTTAAAACTGTACCTGTGAAATGTTCTCACCCACTTGGGCCCTATTTGACCAATCAAACATTAATTATGTTCTGCTCTGCATACCTCACACGGGAATGTATTCCCCTCGATAACTGAACAATTGTGAACAATTAAAAGGCGAAGTTTAAATTAATGCTGGTTACCCTGGCAACACTTCATGACACGCCACTGACTAGTTATTACAAGATACAAGTGTGAATATAATGCTTTTTTAAATTTATTATTTCATTAACTATAATATCTCTTATTGCCATAGCCACGAATCAAAACACATAATGGTTGTATTAATATTTTTTGTTCTTTGAATACGTTACGAAAAAGACAACTAAACAATAATCCTTAGGGAAGTATTATTAAAAGCGTTTAATAATACTTTTTAAATTTTTATCGATAGTAAAGTACTATATTACTAAGAACATAATTAATTCCATATTGGTTAACATTAGTTCAAACAATGTTCAGAATAAAAGTATCTTTCTAGCACTACTACGATGGACTATTATGTAATGGCCCCAAGATCTCATCTCACCTTCCCGACAGCCACCGCGGTGGTGGCCATGTCCAGTACGAAGCTGTCCCCGTTCTGGGCCGGTGCTGCTAGGGTCAGTGGGTTGGTTCCTAGCGCCGCCTGCGGAGAAAACAGCAACTTCATTCACTAGGCTATAACTCACATATAGTTCGAGCTTATAGCTAATCAAAATCTGGGAAGGCTTTTCTTCCTGACAAAACCGTACTGTATATTAGGATTCTGGTAGGAGAGAAGGCCTTTCAGCAGGCCCTTTATTAAAAAAGGGTGACCTGGTGGTCTAGGGGTAAGGTGTCAGACTTCTATGCTGGCGGCCGGGGTTCGATCCTCGGTCCTGGCAAAGATTTATCTGATTACAAAACCCTTCCTTCACCTCTGACATGACATCTTGTGAATGTGAGGAATGCCAGGCCTCCACCGTGGTTCGGATTCCACGTTAAACTGTAGGTCCTCCATTTCATCTCACTATCACCCTACCATTACACATTAGCGTAAGTGCGTATAACCCGAACGGGTAGTAAGACGCGGTGCTAATAATAATAATTTATTAAAAAAATAGGTTCATAGTCTCCTTGGGATATCTATAAATTTCACTTTATCTACTTTCACGTGTTAATATGTCAGGTCATGTGATCTTCAGCTGTCACTTTTGATATACATTAAATAATGCTAATAACATAGTGAAATGTTTTCAACGCCAACAAAAAAATAGGTTCGTATAAAAAAGATTCTTAAAACAAAATCCTACTGTGAGGAAGAACCTTAGCTGACAGTTCAGAATTCTACTATAATAGGCTCACCATAGAAAGAACCTTATCTGACAGCTTAGAATGCTGCTATAATAAGCTCACTATAGGAAGAACCTTAGTTGATGGTACAAAATACTACTACAGTCGAACTTGGATAAGCGAGAGTTCAAGGGACCAGGACCCCTGATCTTGAAACTTGCGAAAATACTCGCGAGCGAGCAAACTCGCAAATCGCAGGCTGTACCGAAACAGATAATTGTGAAAGGTTTCTACTGTCGTGTGAGTCGGTGTGGCGTTGTTTCGCTTGCGACTGCGTTTTCAATCCGACAACATTGTAAAACCATGACGTTCCAAAGGATTGAGGAGATGAGATGTCACAACACGCCATTATACAAGATACGTAACTGAAAGTAAACACTATTATTGTATTGAGTGCATCATGTAAAATGATTTGTTTCATTTTATTAGGAAACCATCTTCCAGTTGTTTGCATCTAAGCTTGTTGCCTCAAAATTTTCTCAGGTTATATGAGTAGAAGTTAAACCGTTCTTGACTGAATATACAATTTAGCTCACTTGATGGCCTGCTTGTCGGAAATACCGTAGTTCACGGGATCGATCCAACCTTAGTTTTAATATTTTAATTATTCTTTTTTCAGAATTTAAATCGCTTGTTAATAATTAGAATTTAGTAAAATATTATTTTATTTTCGTAACTATTTTTAAAACATAAATATGACATAAAGGTTTATACTATGCAAATAATAATTAGTTTGCTCAGACTTGTTTTTAAATGTGTACATTTTTATGTCATAAAACCCATTGATTTAAATAACTACATACAAAATTTCAAAATTAATCTACTTTTTCAATTTGCTATATTGTTAAATTATCTTTAAAGAAGAATATTATGGTAGTGTACGTAGACTCAAATACCTTGTATACTTCTATAAAAATATTTAAAACCAATTATATGCTTAATAATACAATACTTTGCAATTAAAAGTTTTCTTTTTCAGTCTGATAATTAAAATAAAAAAGTTGGAGATGACAGGATATGAACAAGTAAGGACGGCACCCTACCAACTCAGCCAAATTGACAATTCAATAATTTTCAAATAATTAAGATATATTATTAAAATTTCACCCAAACAAGTATTTTCATTGAAGGATTTAATAAAGTGTACAAAGCAATCCTATTTGTTTCTACTGTAAACCTATTTTGTACAATGGTTGGGTTATTTCAACAAAATCACTCTCAGAAGGTTGCAACCGAAGAGGGAGATGGCCTCCATTTTGTTTTATTATCCTCTACTTGACAGACAAGCCTTGTCTCGCACGGTGTGAGGCTGGCGAGTAGAATCCGCTCGCTATTCGGTCGTGTGACGTCAGTTTTGCAGCGCAAACGTTTCAAAATTAAAGATTTGTGAGATTGTGTGCTAGATGAGAAAAATACACTAGCGACTCGCTACTCGCACGCTTCAAAATTAGAGGTCCAGGAATTTGTTCACGCTTATAGAGGTTTTCTCACTTAGTCGGTTTTTCACTTATAGAAGTTCAAGAACGGTTTCTCTTACCTATAGGGTTTTCTCGCTTATCCAGGTTCGATGGTATGATAAGCTCACCATAGAAAGAACCTTATCTGACAGTTAAAAATATTACTATAATAAGCTCACCATAGGAAGAACCTTATCTAACAGTTAAAAATATTACTATAATAAGCTCACCATAAGAATAACCTTAGCTGACAGATAAAATGCTACTATAACATGCTCACCATATGAAGAACCTTAGCTGACAGTTTTAAATGCTACTATAATAAGCTCATCATAGGAATAATTTAGCTGACATTTAAAAATGCTACTATACTATTTTCTATTTTCCCCTTCCTTCCCCCCGGGTACCAGCCCACATAAATGGGTACGCAAACTAAGCGTCAAGCTCATCTAGTCTGGTTCGCCGGTGACGTATAGGCTGAGTTCTAATCCAGGTTAGGTGTCTCCCCCCCCC
>CABFVZ010000550.1:73819-121893 GCA_902151445.1 Timema monikensis | reverse complement strand
GGGGGGGGACTTTCAGACAGCCGGTGCAAGGTACAGTTAATTTAGGAACTCACCATAAAGTAGTTTACAAGGCGCTAAGCGTCGTCTCTCTTGTATTGGCCTAAACCCGTTATGACAATAATTTGTCACAATATACAGATCCGGGTCGATATATCCGTCGCTATCTACCACAGTATCATCTTGTATCGTATCACAAAACAAGACACCTTATCTAATTTGTTATTACTTTTATTACTATAATCGGTGACGCGCGGAAAGTTGGCGGCCTACCCGCGATGCCAACTCGCAATCTTTAGCACTGCCCTCGGTCAAGTCCTCGTCGCCCGCGGTAGTTTTGTAGTCGTTTGCAAGGTCAACCAACACGTGAGCCTCATCGTCCGCTGTAGTGTGCGTGCTATTTATCTTGGGCTCGACTTGTCATTAGCAAGGAACCGTTATCCCGCGCGCTCAGGGAGTGGATAGATGAAGGTAGAAAAGTGAGATGGATTTTTTTTTAAAAGAGAGACAATTTTAAATATTTTTTAATGTAAAAATGTTTAGCTATTTTAAAGTGTTTTTTGCAGTTTTTATAGCATTTATCTTACCAAAATATAAAAAATAGTTCTCTAGAAGAAACGTAGAGTTGAATTTTATCCACGTGGTGATATCACTAATTCTTGAATATCTGACATGAGCAGAGTGGTATTAGATAACGAACTGTTTAAATGAAGAGAAAAAGTTCACATTATATTTTAAGACACCCTTGACAGATATTCAACAACGGTTGATATCAGCAAGTGAAGAAAATTAAACTCTTATGTTTCTACTGAAGCGATATTTTATTTATTTTGACCAAAAAATGTTTTGCCATAAATACTGCAAAAACACTGAATTTTCCTCGCGTCCCCTACATCCCCACCTTAAAGTTCCCACTTTCGTTTGATTTCTCCCAAGGACATCATCACCAGAAACATTATCTAAATAGTGTTACTATAAAGCAATAACAGCGAATATAGTTCTCTTCTCACACGTATATACTACAGCGCTTACACTTTTTTCGTTTTCACGGGGTCATGAAACGTCGATATTTATAAAATTTCAATTTTGAATTTTTCATCGATCACAATACTTTCTTATCCGAGGGGTTAAAATAAAATAAAAACCGAACATATAAATAAACCATGCAAGTAGCCATTATTGGTATATAAGTACCTTTATTATACGTCTATGGTTTGTCGTTATCAGCTAAGTACATAATATCAACGTTCATGGTTATTGCGTCGGAAACAAACCGACAACTGCTGCTATCTATGAGCCATTCTTATGACTTTTTCAAACAATGTCGTTGAGTAAATATGTTGTTGACAAATGAAAAAATTATGAGGCTATAAAATATGACATTGAATAATAGAGTCAGGTGAACAACTCGATTTTACGTATTGCCTTACATTATGAAGCAATATCAAATGAAGAAATGGTTGACCATATTGATATATTTTATTTTTTAAGTAAAAAATACCCACCTTGGTGGCCGCTTGGTATAAGGCGTCACTCTTGTGTTAGACTAGACTGGCGATGACAGGGAAATCGCGGTTCGAATCCTGTTCAGATGTATTGAAGGTGAATTTTCAAAACGGGGTTTTCGACTCCCTCCACACAAATGTGGGTACACTTCCTCTAAATCTATCCTTCATCATCCCTAACTAAATAGCGTAATTGGTAGGCTACAATTACATAGGGCTACAACCCGAACAGTTAGTAAGATGCGCTGCCGAAAAAAAAAATCTTGAATAAAAAATAATAGCTTTATTAGACTGAAGATAAAAGGCGTGATGTAAAAAAAACATATTTTCCAAACATTGTATCATAATCGTTTTTATTCCAGGATTTTTAGAGGCGGTATTCCCAAACTCTTTGCAAAGTTATTCTGGAAGAAAGAAAATGTAATAAAATGAGAGAAACAATTATTATAAAATATAAATTACTATACAATGTTGAAGTGAAGGGATAGTTTAAAAAATCTTAGCTCATTTAAAAAACAAAAACACGATACAGTTAAAGTTAAATAACTTTCGATTTAGTTAATTTAATAGCTTAAAATATTTGAATTCAAATCAATTTAAAAATTACTTCTGGACACGGGAATTGAGCCTAGGAAATTATGCTTCAAGAGCCAACGCTCTACCACTAAGTTATCCAACAATAATCCAACAATAATTCCGTGTTTATGGTCATTTTTTCACTCATATTTTAAGGTAGAGTCTGTGATGGAGTTGTGAATATTGTTGGCTACTAAGAGCTATCATTGATATCAATAATACAAATACATTGCACGTTCAAGTGAATCAAGATCGAAGAAAGCAACGCTACACAATTAAGTGTGTATGAAAAGCAAAGTTTGGGGGATGAATGATAATAATAACGTATATCAGTTGTCGTGATACGGTATCTTAAATACGTACACGTACCTGCGATCTGCGATTTAAATATCTTATAATTTAAAAAGATTTTATTATGTTATTTAATATAACTTTCATATAGACATTACAGAAATCATTTTTGTCTAATTGTCGTAAAAAGTAAATGCTTGAAAGTTGATTTACTATATATATATATATATATATATAGAGAGAGAGAGAGAGAGAGAGAGAGAGATATCGTAATGAATTTGCCATATTGGCGCACACAAGTCTTAGCCCGAATCGACAGTTAACAACGGTCTAGTAAAAACAAAAACAAACACTAATTATCAGACTTCAAACTCAGATTGTGCCCGGGAGCTGCTGAGCTCTTAAGGACACAAGTAAAAATACTTCTAAGAAAAGAACATAAAAACAATATAATTTACAAATGAAGCGTATTGCTCTCTTTCTCGCACCTACAGTGCGAGGTTTTTTTTCTTTAATTACTGCAAGGGTTGTAAACAAGCAAACTGAATGTTATTCACCGTAGCCTGATTGCACGTGTACGGAAATAAAACAGCAACAGTACAGTCAGACTAAATAAAATTGACACAACTTAAATTTAAATGCACTAGAAATCAATTCAATAAAACGGGATCATTACAGTATTTCCCAACTTTCTGGGTTATTCTTAAAAGTAAAATGAATCAGGAAGTACTTCGGTTAGCTTGTTTTTACATTGAACCCTCTGCACATCTTATAACACAACTATATATATATATATATATATATATATAAATACACAGAAAACCTATACATGGGTTACATAGAGTAATAGCAGGTTGAGGTGGGTAGTGTTCATACATTATTTTACATCATTTTAAATGTTTTTCATTTACTTCGAAATTTCTCACGTAACAATCCTAAGAATGTTCATCTTGTTTTGTCACTTCCTTTGATAAATCAAATGTTCTATGGCAGAACAGTTTTAGATTCTCACTTTAATTGATATAACTAACTAGGCTAGTGACATAAAAGAGAAATTATTAATTTAATCTTTAGCTAGCTTTATTTTATGTACACTATTTTCACATGGTAATATAATAAAATAAACAACATAAGAAAACAAATAGCTACACATCGCAATACACATAATCAGGATAACACCCTTGACAAAACACAAAATATAAAATTTCTGACATCCCAGACTAAATTGGTAGATCTGAAGTTAATCGCGATATTTCTGAAGCTTCACGTTGGAATAGTATGTAAAATATACAATATCCATGTTCTGATAAAATTATACTCTAAGTTAAATTCACATTATAAAAGTTTTATCATTATGAGGAGACAACCCCTACTCCTACTTCGTCCTTAATTTCCTACTTTCCCTCTATCTTTGTAACTTTCTCAAAATAAGGCTTAATTTCATCTAAATGTTTAGGCTGATACACCTCTGCCATTACAGTTCTCGCTTGGCCTCTTTCATCATCTTACCTCTGTCCCTGGTCGGTATTTTGGGTCCTTATGTCTCTTTGTTCTCTGGTGGGTGATAATATTGATTGTATCCCTTCAGTCCCTGATTGTGATCTTTTTGCCTATACCATCCCTGGTTGAATCGTGGACCACTACCTTGGTTTCCCTTGTACCAATTTCCTTGCCCTCTCTCCCAGTGTTGTGATGGAGGTGGTGTCCTGCTTTCTCTCTGAAACTGATAATTTGTTCTACCTTGTCCCTGTGGATGATATTGATCCTTAACTTTCTGGAAACTTGACCAATTTGGTTTACTTTCTTTCACTGCACCTCTTTCTGAATTTGAATATAGGTACCCATTTTGTGTTGAATCACGTTCCTGTACATCCCCTAAATATTCCCACTCTCTAGTTCTTTGTCATCAAATGCACTTAACACCTTCTCAAAGTCTCGAAGGTCCTTTAAATTCGCGCCAATAAGAGCATTCTGTACAATTTGAGGAAAATGACATATTAAATGCCCCATGAGCCTATTTTCCTCTATCGGGTATTTCAAGTACCTTGCTTGTACCTTATATTTGTGAAGATATTCACACATAGCTCCTCCTCGAACACTGTATTTACCATTGAAAATCTGCTGCAAAAAACTATCTTGTTTTACCTGTGACAAAAATTTCCCCAATAAAGCATTCTTTGCCTTCACAAATGTATCCCATTCTCCTTCTACAGAATTCACCTGGGACCTCGCTTCCTCTCTTAATCCTGATAACAAAATAGTAATCTTATTCGCTTCATTAAATCGTTCCTCTTCCAAAGTACGTTCAACTTTTCGAATGTATTGGATTGCCAAAATATTTCCTTTCGGCCCTTTGAATTTGGAAATTGAAGATAAAATTTCCTCACTCATTCCTCTAAACAAGACATTATTATGTCAAACATGACTATCAACTCTCTCTCTTTATTTTTAACTTCGTTAAATTTGGACTCTCCCTCAACTTTGTTTTGTAATTTCTCAAGATTTTTCGCATAGCTATCTCTTAATTTTTTTGAACTTTTCCTCCATTTTTACCTTTTTGAGTCACTACATCTTCTACTTGAAACGTAATATAATCTTTATTCACATCCAGTTGCCCCTCCAGTTCTAAACTGATATTACCGACTTTGCGTTCCAAGTTAGACTGAACTATTTTGACAATGTTTTTTATGTGAACAATTTTGAACTCGATACCTTCTATCTTATTTTCTGTGCTTTTTACTGTGTTTATACATTTCTTTTCTAACCCTTCTATCTTTTCATTTACTTTGTCAACTCCCCCAATTAAATCAAAATGAATTTTTCTTAAATTATCTTGTTTTTGTTCCAACTCCTTTTGATTTTGTTTTACAGTAATCAAATTCTTATCTAGATCCTTAACCTTAACAATAAATGCCTGATGCGATCTTTCCAGGTTATCTAGTTTACACTCTAATTTTATTCCTAATTATTTAATATTGTTTTTAATTTGAGTTCCCAATTTTTTATTATTAGCTTCCATCTGAGTTTCCAATTTTTTTTTATTTTCTTCCATCTAACTCATTATTATCATGATAGGTTGTTCAATTTTTTGGTTCCCTTCCTCTACTAAATTATTTTTTACCTGAGCTGGATCAGAATCTCTTTTACTATCCTCAATGTCTACAGTAGTCTTTTTTAATATAGAAATTTCATCACCCCCATCCTTTAATTTGGAATGTCCACTTGAGCTATTTTCATCTAATATCTTATTTTCACTATTATTTCCCGACTCCCCTTCTTCTAAATGTTATGTCCTGGAACTGCACTCTTTGTGTAAGTTTCTATTGTTTGCATTTCTCACTTTTAGTTTGTTTAATCTACTTTCATACGTTTCGTTTTCCAAATCTCATCAATCTCTTCTAATCCTTATTGATTATATGGTTTGTTCATGATTTTTTCGTATTCCGAACAAAATGGAATTTGACCTTCCCCACTACTATACTTCTATTCAAACATCACCTACAAGAGATGTTGAATTTTTTACGTATATTAATGTACAGGTCTAAACACCGTTTAAGTTCTACTTATTTATTAAGATGTTTGAAAGTGTTACCTTACTAACAATAAACTTAATTAATTATTATTTAATTAAAATAATTAAATGTAACAAACAAAAACATATGTATCTACGGCTCTTCTGTTGATCTGTCCCTCGGTGATGGTCCAACATCCATTGAGGAGTTACTTCGCTGCTATCCACAATGAAATTAATTAATTAAAATACTGAAATGTGACACAAACATATTATCTATCCACTCCTATTCTGTTGATCTGTCCCGCGGCGATGGTCCAGCATCCGTTGATCAGCTGCTTCTCTGATATTAATGCTGAGATTAATTGAATAATTAAATTTAACAAAATATGTGTATCTACGGCTATTCTGTTGATCTGTTCCTCGACGATTCTCCAACATCCGTTGATCCGTTGCCTCACTGATATGATCGATAACATTAATTGATTAAATAATAAGATAATACCATGTAGCAAAACATATTATCTACGGCTATTCCGTCGACCTGTCCCTCAGTGATTCTCCAACATCCGTTGATCGGTTACTTCGATGCTCTGTTGCTATTCTGCATTGTTGGTTACTTCGATGCTTTGTTGATATTCTGCATTGTTGATTACGTACCTACAGGAACGCCTGTATGTGTGATAGCTGCCTCGCTGCTGCATTTGCCCTTGAATTATTCAGTGAGCACCTCTTAATTTCCAGTGTTCTCCACGAGTGATTTATCGAACCGTCAGTGAGCACCTCTTAATTTCTCGAGTTTTCCGTGAGTGTCTGTTTTTTTTTATCGTGCCCCGAGATTGGAAAAGTCATTTGTCGCGATATGGTATCTTCTACACGTACCTGCGATCTGCGATTTAAATATCTTATAATTTAAACACACTTTATTATGTTATTTAACATAACTTTTATTTAGAAATTACAGAAATAGTTTTTGTTCTATTGTCGTAAAAAGAAAATTCTTGAAATTTGATTTACTTTATATATATAGGTCATAATGAATTTGCCATATCGGCACACACACGTCTTAGCCCGAATCGACAGTTAACAACTCTGTCTAGTAAAAGCAAAAACAAACACTAATTACCAGGCTTCAAACTCAGATTGTGCCCGGGAGCTGCTGAGCTCTTAAGGACACAAGTAAAACTACTTCTAGAAAAATAACATAAAAACAATAGAATTTACAAATGAAGCATATTTCTCTCTTTCTTGCATCTACAGTGCGAGGTTTTTTCTTTAATTATTGTAAGGGCTGTAAACAAGCAAATTGAATGTTATTCACCTTAGCCTGCTTGCACGTGTACGGAAATAAAACAGCAACAGTACAGTCAGACTAAATAAAATTGACAAAACTTAAATTTAAATGCACTATAAATCAATTCAATAAAACGGGATCATTACACAGTCCAGTCACGTGGTCAGGTGTCATTTTTCAACTTATTCGAATCCGAATCAGTTACGGCTGATGTCCGTAACTAAACTAATTGATCCCTCCAGCTTCACCTTTCACATATACTTTATTGTGTAGCATTGCTTTCGTTCATCTGAAAATATCTAGTTTATTATTGATATAATAGTAGAGAGTCTAATTTTCATAATAAGAGCCCTATCTGACAGGTATAAAATTGTGCGTCTGGGTTAGATCTTTCGTAGCCCAGTTTGCGGAAAGATTTGCTAGTATTGATGTACCGTTGCCCAGGGGACGCCCGAATGTACTAATCGTACATCCTTTCCATAGAGGCTCTTTCTATGTCCCGATAAGATGAGATGATGGTCATAGTGGGTATGAAGAGGTGAAGCCAATAAAGATCTTAAACTAGCTTAAGCCTAAATATCCAAATCATGGTGACCGCTGAGGTAATTCCCCTTTCAAGAAAAATACCCAAGGTACCAGCTGGGAATCAAACCCGAGACCCCTAGGTTCGTAGCCAGGTGCACTGACCACTACACCATGGGGCCGGCTAGGGCCCATATTTATAACCTGTTACTATATTTCTACTGTTATTTCATAGGTATTGATAAGATCCATCAAAAGTGATAGCTGCCGATAACATGACTTTATGTATGGATATATTAAAATTGTTTTAGTAACTTAAATTACAACAAGATACAATTTTTCCAACCCGAATCAGGATATAGAAGGACTCTCACCATAGCTCGTATCTGGACCACATCGTAGATGATTCCACCATCCTTGACCACCTTCTTGCTACGGGCCATCTCCTTGTCCCCAGGGACCATGACGGGTCGATCAGGGTCCATCTGGAGCGAACAGACAACAAACAGCATCCCAACCGTCTACCTCACAATCCCACGTTAGGCAGACACTGCACGGGTATGGGGCTACCTTGATTTTGCTAAGAAACCCGTTCTGGAAGGTCTTTTATCTTACTAAAATACTACTTATACAATAGGATTCTGGTACGAAATAAAGCCTTCCCGAACGGGCTTCCTAGCAAATGTATGGTATAGCTGAGATATCACCCAATCAGATGTTGCTCTTAGGTTAAAAATTGATAAAACCTTTAACAGTACACGAGTTTGTTGTTTACCGGAATGAACAAACAACTATTTTCTATGACTCTATACATCTATATACTTGTAAACATAGTTTAAAAGTTGATATTTTCCCTTTGAAAAGTACAAAAATTCACATATTTCTGTTGATCATTAAGAGATAAATGTCCGGGAAATGAAAGGTAACTGGTATAGGAGCATTGTATTGTCATTTGTATTCTCCTCCTCCCTGGTTTGTTCTCCTACTGCCGAACAGCTTTACGCAGGAACGTTATAGTCCCGCTTGGTTTCTGGCGTTCAGGAATTTCTGATCTCGACTATTCCGTCATCTTGAATTAGAATATGTGTTACCACCCTCCACTCCATTATTATCATAATCTGCGCCAAGGACAGGACTGCCGATGATGAGGTACCATGGTTTGAATCTCAACCGGTGGTACTAGAGGGGTGGTTTTATACATGTGATTATTAACATCCCGTCTTCACGGGTTTTTTACTACTGGTTATACGCACATGTACTAATTACTCTGATTTGTTAAGAACGGGGAAGATGTTCATTCAGAAGAAGTGTACCCTTATTTTCGAGGATGGAGAGTTGAAAACCATTTAGGAAAAACAAACCTCAGTAAATCCAACTGGGTTTCAAACCCCGATCTCTCCATAATCGGCAGTCTAGTCAAACACGAGAGGGACGTCTTCAACTAGGCGTGTTAGATTCGTTTAATAGTAGGGGCCACAATGAAAATATAAATTTCTGAGAGAGCCAAATTAAAAAAAAAAATATATTGTCAGCAACTTAAATAAAAATAATAATTTTAAATCCTTATTATTAAAAAAAGTTAAACTAAGATTGTTCAATTTTAAGACTTACCGGTGGCCTCTCTTCTTAACTCAGAAATAATAAACCTTTTATTTTCATCAGCAATGGTGAGAGTGTTAGATTGAAATTTTGTGTTGTTGACCCTCTTAAATGGTGCTCAACGGTCTAACGCGCTACTCTCGTGTTAGAATAGACTGCCGATGATAGGGAGATCGAAATTCTAATCTCGGTCGGCTGTACTGAGGGTAGTTTCTCCATAATAGTTTTCCACTCTTCCTCTAGGCACATTCGGGTACACTTACTCTAAATATAACCTTCATAATCCTTAAAACCAATAACGTAACTAGTATATAAGTGTATAGCCCTAACGGGTAGTAAGACATAGTGCTAATAATACATTAAAAATTTTGTGTTGATGTCATTTTCATAATAAATGTATGGCTAAAGGCGTGTACCCTTAGTCGCGATATCTCGGGTATTTGTGCTGCCAGACACTTCACATATCGGGTGTGCAAATTTAACAGTTTTTGGGGGAGGTGGAGGCGGTGAATTGATCTATGGTGAATAAAGAGTAAAAATTTGGTACACCTATATTATAATTTTTGATTTCCAAATCTCCAATTTGTATGTTCCTCCAACCTTTATAAAAGGAAGAATTGAGCTTAACTACATCGTAGATCGGGCAACATGCAGTATTGACATTACTTGCTTATAACATTCTACCACCGAAGCGGGTATAATTATTATTGTATATTTTACAAGCAAGTATAACGTTTATTGCTTGAACAACGAATACCAGGAGGGCCACCTGTGGCTTCCGGCATCCTCCGCCCAGCTACCTTTAACCTAGCACACAGACACAACACCCAAACCACCTGGTCGTTAATTCATCACTGTAAAAAGGGTAAACCCGCATTCCAGCAATAATAAATTTTTCGGACGTGGAGGGAATCAAAACATGGAACCCTTGGCTTAGTAGTCAGACACGCTACCGACTGAACTGAGGAGTCGGACATCAATTTCGCTGACATGTACCATAATATGATGATTATAAAGCCTACTCCCGGGCTCCAAGTTTCTGAGATTGTCCAGCAATGCTGCCATTCTCTCCTCGGCACCTGGTTCGATAGGTTGTGTTACTGTCAAGCTTACTCCCAGGATACAGGTTACTGAGATTGTCCAGCAATGCTGCCATTCTCTCCTCATCACCTGGTTCGATAGGTTGTGTTACCGTCAAGCTTACTCCCGGGCTCCAAGTTCCTGAGGTCCAGCAATGCTGCCATTTTCTCCTCGGCACCTGGTGTGATAGGTTGTGTTACCGTCAAGCTTACTCCCGGGCTTCAAGTTCCTGAGATTGTCCAGCAATGCTGCCATTCTCTCCTCGGCACCCGGTGCGATAGGTTGTGTTACCGTCAAGCTTACTCCCGGGCTCCAAGTTCCTGAGATTGTCCAGCAGTATTTCCATTCTCTCCTCGGCGCCCGATGCGATAGGTTGTGTTACCGTCAAGCCTACTCCCGGGCTCCAAGTTCCTGAGATTGTCCAGCAGTGTTGCCTATTCTCTCCTCGGCGCCCGGTGCGATAGGTTGTGTTACCGTCAAGCTTACTCACAGGCTCCAAGTTCCTGAGGTTGTCCAGCAGTGTTTGCATTTTCCCCTCGGCGCCTGGTGCGATAGGTTGTGTTACCGTCAAGATTACTCACAGGCTCCAAGTTCCTGAGGTTGTCCAGCAGTGTTTCCATCCTCTCCCCGAAGCCCGGAGCGAAGAATCCTGGATCGATGACGACATAGCTCTGACCAAGGCCAGCTGGGGTGTCATCTTGTGATATCCAGGGACGGACTTTGGGACCGAATGAGGCACCTTTAGGGGAAAAAAATCAAAAACATAAAGAAACAAAATGTCTCGCCAGCATACATAACTGTGAGAAAGTCAAATAAATAAATTCTCGGATTGTCACCAATACAACATTTTTAAGATACTTGAGTAAAATATGTCTACTAAAATGCGCGTTACGAGTTGATCCCATCGTTCTACATTTGTCATACTTTAATTTAATATTAACAATGGTAATGGATGCGATGGCAAATAAATTTTGAAACGTATAATAATGATTCGTCACGTTGCTTCCAAAACCTAATTACAAGGAAGGGTATAAGACCTAGAAAAGCTATAAAGGGAGTAGAGCTGAAAAATGCACAATGTGTGAAGTATCTTGAGATTGTGATTGGGGCGAAGAGTGGGAGTGGAGAAGATCTAATAACAAGAGGGCAGCAGGTGTAAATGTTCTACATGTGCTGAAAATAAATATGAGGGAAAGGGAAGCGCCCTTGAAGTGTGAGGAAGTGTTAAATAGGGCCAGCCTCATACCCATAGTTACACATGTGGCATAAACATGGAAATTGAATGTAAGAGAGACGTGGAAAGTCACTAGGAGAAACAGAATTAGGAATTAAGTTGTTAGGACAAATAATTGGGGTACAGAGAGTACTTTATATAGTATAGGAAACAAGGGTGAGATGGGTAATGAGTGTAATGAGGATGTTGGATTACATAATATAGTAGAGGAAGCAAGGGTGAGATGGTGCGACATGTAATGAGGATGTTGGAGTACATGAGATAGTAGAGGAAGCATATAATATGATGTTATGGACATGTAATGAGTGTGGAAAAGCAAAGAATACTAAGGAGAATGATAGAGATGGAGGGTGTAGGAAAAGGGCAGCAAGGGAGGAGACCAAGAAAGAATGGGAGCAGTAAATAATAGCTAATGTGGAAGGGAGAGGATAAAAATGGAAGCAAACAAAGGAGGAAGAATGGTGGAAGGAGGTGGGAAAATGAAGGAATTTCACTAGACTGACAAGGCTACAAGATGTAAACAGTTGATGATAAAGACTCCCAAAACCTCGTGTATTTGATAAACATTAGAGCCTATTTATAGATCCAGGATTTCACGGCTAAGCCAATAAAGTGCTTTGTTTGACTCTTGATTGACGAATAGCATTAAAACGTACAACAGAGCATACCGGCCAGTATAGCTGAGAGGGTTTCCACGACGAGTGCCAGCCCGTACCCCTTGTAGCCCGAGGTGCCCCCGAGGGGCATGAGGCACTTGGCCTGGAGGGCAGCGGTGGGGTCCGTGGTGGTCTTTCCATCAGGGCCCAGAGCCCAGCCCTCATCCAGGGGCAGGCCCTTCTTGTGGTGCTCGTGGATCTGGAATCAGAAGGCGTAACGACATGAAGGGGTTGGCTAGGACGCCCTTCACAAGGTCGTCGACGACTTAATCTTAGGGGGACGATATGGAGATTTTAGTAAAATGGACTGCACCAAAAAATAATTTTAGCACTGCGTCTTACTAACCATTCGGGTTATAAGCGTGTGTACTAGTTAGTGTGTTAGGGATTATGAAGCTGGAATTTAGAGGAAATGTACTCAAATTTTCGTGTAGAGAGAGTGTAAAATCATCTAGGAATAAAACTGACAACGGGAAGTCTTAGATCATTCGACCAATGAAGCGGTCTCCAATGATTAACTGAAAGGGACTACGTCAATCCTCTAAATATTTGAGGCCCCATCTGTTGTCGAGGTGACTTACGCGTCAACTTAGCACATATGATGCACTTGTTTGAATCCTAGCTAGATACAAATTCAGTCCAAACACAGGGGGAAGAAGATTAAATCTTCGTTCTTACGAACTCGAACCAAAGACTCGCATAGGTGGGCTGGTCATCGCGTGAGTTACAACGTCTCTGTGATCTTGACCATGGTCAACGTCCTATTATATTTATGACTGTAAAATGGTGCAGTAAAACTAACACAGGAAGGGCCTTATCTGATAGCCAGTAAAGTTACTAGATATACTCGCACATATTCATACATCAAGTCATGTGATCTTCAGTGATCCCTTTTGAGAGATACTATCATATCCTATAAAATAATATTTATTTAAGGTAATTAACGTGCAATTCCTGAACCGACTGATTATATCCGCACACGATAATTTCTATGAGCAAGAGCAAAAGGGTTTACCAATTTGGCCGAGAAAGGTATTTTAAAATGCCTTGCAGGGTTATTTTACGTGCCACAATATACTTGTTGGAACTGACGGCTTTACTTCCCATCCGTAGGAAGTTGCGCTACGTATTTTTATTGTTCAAGAAAAATCCGTCGACCCATGTTAGGCTTGAACCCACGAACATAGTGTCCTGAGGAGAACACTTTGTTCCAAAATCACTGAGGTCGACTATAAAATAACAATAATAATATATATTTAAAATCGTATAAAAAGGAAAGCCCCAAACTTCTCAAACTAGAAATTTTTCCGGTTTGCCAGGTATAAAGGCTGGGACCCATAGATTTAAAGGCAGACACGTTAACGACTGAGCTGAGGTTCTAACTTATTTTTTTTAATAAAATGTTATAAATGTTGACCAATAAAAAAATTGTATTTAATAAAGGTTCCTTGCGTTGAAATTTGGATTGTAGGCGTACCTTACCCACTGACACGGCTGTAGCGGTCATGTCGAAGATTAAATCATCTGATGAGAGTACCGGGGCTGCGATAGAAATAGGGCTGAAACCCAAGACTGCCTGCAACCATAATAACATTAGTGTAAGGAGGGAGGTATCCTCTAGGCGATAAACCGCAAACATAATAACATTAATGTGAAGAAGTTTTTTTTTTTAATAACGTGTCTTATTACTCGTTCAGACTATTCGCATACATCGTAGCTACTCTAATGGGGTAAGGATGTAGAAGAAAACATTTTAGAGGTAATCTACATGCATTTGCGTGGAAGGAGAGTGAAAAACCATCTAGAGAAAAAACACCCACAGTAGACCCGAATGGGGATCTAAACCCGATCTTCCAGTCATCATTATGCAAGTCTAACACGAGAGTGACGCCTTAGATAATTCGGTCACTGAAGTTGGTCAATTTTAATTTGAAGGGCCTTATCTGACAGCTAGAAAAGTTACTAGTTATACTTTCACGTATCCATACGTCAAGTCATGTTTTGTGGCTGTCGCTAAGGCATGGATGTGCAAACTTACTTATAGGAGGAACAAATGGAAAAAAGAAAATATTTGGGTGTACATAAAGTTTCTTTCATTCATTTTTCTTCCAAATACATTTAGAAAAATACACACATATGATATCCTGACATGAATAAGTTTAAATACCTTGAGAGTGTATTACAATCATTAATACTTGAGTGGCTTGGTATATGTTTAAGTTCGTTTATAATATTTATATAATGGAGTGTGAGACGAAGGAAACTGTGAGAAAGGGAGTCTCAAGAAATAAGTCACATGCTCATCATTAATTTGGTTTATGTGATAATTTTTTTTAAGTTTCATAATTAAAAACACTTGAATATGAGGATGAAAACAGTGCCATATACTTTTAGACATGATTTACCAAGTTCAGTTTTGTTGTGTTTATAAAACCTACTTCACAACACAACACATTTAAATTATTTATCCCGCTGGCTGGATTGAACACACCAGTGGGCCTTATTTGGCCCATGGGCTATAGTTTATTATCCACGGTCTAAAGTGTCTTTCCCACAATATAATGGATTGCCAATGACGGGAAGATTGGGGTTGGAATCTTGGTCGGGTGAATTGTGGATTACTCCCCCCTCCCGGATGGTTTTATACTCTCCTTTCATGTGAATGCGGGTACCCTTCCCTTAAATTCAACTTTCTACATACCTCAAAACATTATTGTAATTAGTACATATGCTTATATCCCAAATGAGTAAGTAATAAATGGTGCTAAATACAATTATTATCAGTATCTATCAAATAACACTAATAGTTATGGTAAAATGTTATCAATTTTGATAGAAAAAAGTTTCTATTTTTAAAAAGCCCTTTCCTATGAAAATTGGACCGTATTAGTGACTTGATGAACCTTATCTAGCATCTGTTAAAGATATTGTCATTAGCTCTACTTTCGTTTATATGTATGCACCAAGGTCAATTAGATTTTGACTTGTGGTTATAATCTAAACAATTGTTGTAGACGGAGTATTATGAGTAGAAACATCTCAGCTACTACCAGAGTTAGTGTCGTGATCAGCACTCCTGACTCTGATCTATGAGATTGCTATTTGGCTTTCGTCCTAATAAATCCTTTTCATTCTTTTCACTGAGGGTGGTTGGTCTACGTTGAGGCCTTAACAGGTCAATGTTGGTGCTTTTTTACGCTTGGACACCCTTCTCTTCCTGTTATCCTTAGATTTAGTATTTAATAACCCACTACCCGTAGTGGTAGCCTCATGGTATATATAGTACGACATTCTCGTGTCGGACTGAATTTCCGATGACGGCAAAATCAAGGTTAGGTTAGACGTCCTGAGGAGTTTTTTTATTAATTGTTTCCCACTCTCTCTCCAGGCAAATTCTGATACATTTCCAAAAGCCTATCCTATTAGCATTATTAATGTATGCGTATAGCCAAAACGGGTACTAAGATACGACGATAAAAAAAACCTCATTATATATATATATATATAGGTATTCTTATTTTTTATTATATGGGTTATTTAACGTACACTTTATGAACCGACTGATTATATCAGTACACTAGAATTTCTATGACTGAGCGCGAAAGGACCTACCAATTTGGTCAAGAAAGGTATTTTCACAAACCTTTTAGGGTTATTTTACATGCCACAACCGACATAGGACCAACGTCTTTATTTCCCCTCCGAAGTAAGTTGTGCTACGGATTTTTATCGCTCAAGAACAACCCATTGACCCCTGATGGGTTTGAACCCACTACCATCGGGTCCTGAAGCAAGAACCTCACCCCAAAACTACCGAGGAAGACGTAATATGTGTTAAGTAAAACTATATAGGTATCTTGTATCTTAAAAGTATAGATACTTGGAAGTACAGTAGATGCATATTAGGATTCTGGTAAAAAGGAGATTTAAGAATCACCTTATTTTTTCTGCCAACGTTGATAACAGTTTACCATATTATTACTGTTACTTTTTAGGTTTTTACAATATTTATCAATATCTTATTTGACCAGTAAAAAATATCTTAGATCTACTTTCACATGTTCATACGTCAAGTCGTATGATCTACAGCTGACACTTTTGATAGATATTACCATTACCTATAAAACAACAATAATAATATACATAGTATTATTATTATTATTATTATTATTATTATTATTATTAGCACCGTGTCTTACTACCAGTTCGGGTTATACGCACTTACGCTAATGTGTAATGGTAGGGTGATTGTGAGATGAAATGAAGGACCTACAGTTTAACGTGGGATCCGAACCACGGTGGTGGCCTGGCATTCCCCACATTCACAAGTTGTGATTAATACACGTCTTGTCAGAGGTGAAGGAAGGACAGGTACATAGTAAAAGTGTTAACAATTTTGGACGTAAGAAAATTTATTTATATTTTCTCAAAGGCTTTTATTAAAATGACACTATACCTCTTTGGCTCTTGTGGGGGCCATCACTGGGGGGGTGTTGCCAAAAGTCAGCCCCTAGAAGACAAAAGAAAGGGGATTACTCGGGTAGCTAACGTGGACTTTCTAACATCACAATTACACCAGAATATTACATTTTTTTAATCAAAGATATTTAACGTGCATTTTATGAAACGATTGATTATATACGCACACGACTTAGAAACTAACCTACCAGTTTCTCGGCTGTCATTTTAATACCTTGTAACCCATATCGGTGGGTGCGTGGTCTAAATATCAGGCTCGTTTAGTATAAATTCCGGTGGACGGGGAGGTTGGAGCTTTGAACTCCAGCTGAGTCTAATGAGGTGATATATTCTAAATGTTTTCCCAATCTCACTCTACGCAAACTTATTACACATCCTTTAAATTATACCTCCATCGTATCCACCCTCACCCATTATAGTAAAATGTGTAGATAGCTCGGTCGGATAGAAAGAGGTTGGAGAACATACACGCGCCCCTACCCCCACACCCCCACACACACGATAGCCTTACTGACTAGTAAATTAAATAACGAACATGTTGGTAAATATAGTAGTACATCTCACCACCAGGCCGTGTTTGAGCGCCAGCGAGCTGTACCATGAGGCCATACCATTGTGGCTGCAACCTGATGACACACATAGTTATATACCACTTTATTAACAGTTTTATTATTACTACCACGTTAATGTTGTGTCGAAAATACTGTTTGGATTGACTTCAGCAGAAATTAATTTGGTTGGAATAAATCTACGTATTGATTTGACATAAATCTCTTTGTTTGGTCCCAAAGTTCTGCGAGACGTCAAGTTATGTGTTAGTCACAAAGAACTGTGTAAAAAACTCTATTTGTAACCAATCAGGGTGTTGCATAAAGTTTGGTTTTGGGACCAATTACCGTGCTTCATAAAGCTCTATTTGGAACCAATCACCGTGCTACATAAAGTTTTGTTTGAAACCAATTACTGTGCTATTTATAGCTCTGGATCCTATCACCGTGCTACATAAAGTTTTGTTTGAAACCAATTACTGTGCTATTTATAGCTCTGTTTGGATCCTATCACCGTGCTACATTAGGCTTTGTTTGGAACCAATTACTGTGCTATTTAAAGCTCTGTTTGGAACCAATCACCATGCTACATACAGATTTGTTTGAAACCTATCGCCATGCTACATAAAGCTCTGTTTGGAACCCATTACTGTGCTATATAAAGGTCTACTAGGCTAAAATCTCTTAGTGCAAGCCTTGTTTATTGCCAGCTTCATGCTTGAAGGAAGACCCTCCAATACCCTCCTTCTAGCGCTAGACTCACCCTTGGCGGTGACCCAAGAGAAGCCCGTCCTACGAGCCTTGTTGATTGCCAGCTCCATGTCTTGAAGGAAGACCCCTCCCCGCCCCCAATAACCTCCTTGTGGCGCAAGACTCACCCTTGGCGATGACCCAAGAGAAGCCCGTCCCGCAAGCCTTGTTGATTGCCAGCTCCATGTCTTGAAGGAAGACCCCTCCCTGCCCCCAATAACCCCCTTGTGGCGCTAGACTCACCCTTGGCGGTGACCCAAGCGAAGCCCGTCCTACGAGCCTTGTTGATTGCCAGCTCCATGCAGAAGTTTCCTACGACGGGCCCAAGACCGTTGCACCCGTCCACCCACGCCGTGGAGGACGACTCTTTCAGGATCACTGGGATGGCGTCATGAGAGCAGCTACCACTCCGGATATCTTGCACGTACACCGCTGACGGAGTCAACACAGGTTGGAGGGAGGATGTTTTAACATTGCGAGGGGGTTGTATAGGGATAAGGGTTATGGTGGTAGTGTGGGGAAAATAAGTTACTGGTAGTATTTTTGTTTTTTTTTATATAAAAACTTTTTGTGGTCAAAATAAATCAAATAGCCTATTGCTTCAGTAGAAAGATAGAGTTTAATTTTTTCCACGTCGTGATTTGAACAGTTGTTTAATATCTGTCAATCCTTCACCTCTGACAAGACATCTTGTGAATGTGGGGAATGCCAGGCCTCCACCGTGGTTTGGATTCCACGTTAACTGTAGGTCCTTCATTTTCATCTCACAATCACCCTACCATTACACATTAGCGTAAGTGCGTATAACCCGAATGGGTAGTAAGACGCGGTGCTAATAGTAATAATATCTGTCAAGTGTATCCTGGAATTTAATGACAACTTTTTCTCTTAATTTAAAAAGTTTTTCATCTAATGCCACTATGTTCACGACAGATATTCAATAACTGTTCACAGCACCGTGCGAAGAAAACTACTCCGTGTCTCTACTAGACAAATATTTTATTTATTTTGGTCAAGTAGTTATTTTGCTATCAAAACTGCAAATACACTGACCTTTTATCGCGTCCCCTACATCCTCACATTAATAGCAATGGTGGAACTCCAGACTTCGTTCGGTGTTCGACTACGACCAACTGCAGTGGGTGGCTTTTTTACACAATGTATATTTATTTATATCCTCTATATGACCAGGCCCATGTATAACACTTTTGAACCAGTGTTAGGATACATATTTAATTCGTTGATTTCAATATTATTCTTACAGTCTTGTCATTAACTATCTACTAAAAAAAGTCAACTTTGATAACATTTTATCTGTACCATATTATTAGTGTAATTTTATAGTTAGGGTTTTGATAATTTATATCAAATTAATAGCTACAGATAATATAAATAGGTACGTGACAGTAGATTAATAACTTTTCTACCCCCTTTGGTGGATGCGTGGTCTAGCGCGCTACTCTCGTGTTAGACTAGACTGCTGAAGATGAGAAGATTGGGGTTCGATTCCGGTTGGGTGCACTGAGGGATTTTCCTAAATGGTTTTCCACTCTACTTCCACGCAAACGTGGGTGCACTTCCTTTCAAATAAACCTTCCTAATCCCTAAACCATTCGTGTAATTAGTAAATAGGCATATGATCTTAACGAATAGTAAGACGCTGTGCTAAAATACTTTCCAAACTGTCAAGTTAAATTCTTAAAATGATAATTGGTCCGTACATGTGGTACAAGATGTTAAAGTCAATGTCCTAGCAACCTAGTTATGTATCGCAAACGCACATTACTAACCTCGTCCATGCATACATCCATAGAGTCAACAACACTTGATTAACGATTGGTTTTAATGGTAATTCCATGAACATACATATATCTATATATAAGACAATCTCGTCCCTTAGCCTTCAAACTGTTTGCTCTTATACACTAATAGCTCTGTGGACAGTAGACCTCCCTTCATGTTATTAGTGTTACTACAGTCTTACTAGTAGTTCTGTGAACAGTAGACCTCACTTCTTTCATGTTCTTATCGTTACTACAGTCTTATTAGTAGTTCTGTGGACAGTAGACCTCACTCACTCCATGTTACGAGTATTATCATTACTACAGTCTTACTAGTAGTTCTGTGAACAGTAGACCTCACTTCCCCCATGTTCTTATCGTTACTACAGTTGTAATGTAACTGATTTGCCCCTAAAAAGTATGTGAAAGCATTGACAATAATATCATCCTAATTTTATAAACATATCTTATTTCATTTAAATTATATAGTATATTAAATGGCGCTTAAAGCACTTCTTCTTCTAAGAAGGCAAAAGCCACTGATCAGTGACGTCACGCACGTGACACCAGCCAAGTCAGTTTGACAATATATATATTTTTCAAATAATAACTTCCTCTTCTCGAAGGTTCGAAGAGAGATTTTAAAATGTAACTTGAGTCATTTTCCGGCTCTAGAACCTCCCAGTAAGACCGAGATGTTTTTGTCTTGTATTTTGTTTTTCTAAACTAAACCTTCTCGAAGCTTCCATGACCAAGGAATATATACAAAGAATGGTGCAACTTAAAGGCAGTTGTCAGTTGGCAGTTGGTGTCCAATACTGACAGAACTCACTTGGCGTCTAGCAACACCTGTCCGCGCTAGCCCGCGTATATATTTCGACATGATCTATTTTCGCATTAATTAAACTGATTCAGCAATAAAAAACATGTCAAAATGAAAAGTGTATTAATCATAATTATTCAATAGGCGCCCATCGCGGTAACGTAATTCAAGAACGTTACACAGTCTTATTAGTAGTTCTGTGGACAGTAGACCTCACTCACTCCATGTTACGAGTATTATCATTACTACAGTCTTACTATTAGTTCTGTGAACAGTAGACCTTGCTATCTCCATGTTCTTATCGTTACTACAATCTTAATAGTAGTTCTGTGAACAGTAGACCTCACTCCATGTTATTATCTTTACTACAGTCTTACTAGTAGTTCTGTCGACAGTAGAAATTTTTATTTGATTTTATCCTTGGATTTGAAGTTGATATTATTCCTCAGCGATTAAGTTAGATAGAAAACAAATTAATACTATAACTAATATTACATTATATTCGTAGAAAATAACCGCTGTTCACAAGGTTTGAGAAGTAATTATTGCAATACATGTACAAAATTTAAAAAAATGGCCCACGGTACTCATTTGAATGCTTAGCATTTTAAATTCTAATCGCTTGAAATTAAATACTAAACGAAACGCCTCTTAAGCGGCCACCATCTTAAAAAGAATAACCAGTTTGAAAAACTATAGGGTTTCACATAAATTGTTAGACCTAGTTTCAAAGAATGTTGCTTACAAATTTAGTAAAAATTGGTTCACGGATTTGGCAGTCATCACGGAACAAACATCCGGATTAAGTTAAGACAGGACCTCGCTACGCTTGGTCTAAAAGTTCATATAGTTTCTTTGAACATTACTGTACCTATTCTGTTGAGACCATTGCCCCATTCTCCTCTGATGTCCGCAGCTACCAAGACCTCGGCCATGGTTGCAGAGTTTTCTCTTCCCACACCGACCTTCTTGAAGATCCTTTCAACGAACCTTTTCGCCTCAGGTACAGAAACGACCATGCCCGACCTTTTGGAAGACATCTTCCGTTACGTCCTCAAGATTTGGAGCCAATGAAGAGCTTTGGTCAGGAACATTGTGGGAACAAAAGTTGTTAAAAACTTCTTTAATATATTCATAAGTCAAGTCATGTGATCAGCGGCTGACACTTTTTATATTGTAAAATGTTATCAATGTTGACAGAAATAAAAAGGTTATTTTGTGTTTTATAAAGTGTCCTTCCTATGAAAATTGGACTGTATTATTAATAGCGATAAAACCCGCTATCGGTGAGAGCCCAAACTAGACGTAAGGCTAGTATAATCAGTTTTTCCAGTGACGGGTAGGTCAAGTTTCGAATCCCGAATGGCTGTAATGTAAATGTGTTTTATTTCTCTCTACATAAATGGTGTATCCTTATTTCTCCACGCATATGTGGATGGATACATTTCTATTGAACTATACCTTTATCAAGTCTACTTCGTTTGTGTATTGTGCGAAGAGTTCGAAAAGGTATTAAAACTAGTTGCAAAATATACATTGATAAAATAATAGTAATAATATAGAAAAGGTTTATCACAGTTAACGACCAAGAAAATTAAGTTAATATGTTCTAAACTGTTCTTACCGTTTTCTTACTGTAACAGTCTGTATAACATAATCTTATAGTACTAAAAAATAAAATAAATCTGAAACAGTTTTACAAAAATAACATAACAAATTAAATGTATATAAATGTTAATAGTTTCAACAAAATGACGTATCGTAGCAACTGCAAACAAACAGACAACGGTTCTGTGTTGCAACCAACCTAACGTCCACTTTTCACAGGAATAAACTTTTAGAAAATACAGAGTTTTTGGGCTCAACATTTATATAATTTTACTATATTTTTATTGTTATTTAATAGGTATTGATATATATCAACAGTGACAGCCGCCGGCTATTTGACTTGACGTATGAATAAGTGAAAGCAGATCGATTGGCTTTTCTAGCTATCAGATAAGCCTATTCCCTCGAGAATAGGTCTGTACCCGAGAGTTATTAATGGGTCTAAATATTATAAACAGTACGGATAGATACCAGCACCAATGAGCACGATGATAAAGGCGTCAGTCTCATCTAGTGAGGTTTTCCGGTGAGGGGAAGGAATGTTGATTGTTCAAGTTCAGCCTAATGTACTTAGGTTTACATTTTTTATTAATATATTTTCTTATGTCGTATTTCCTTTCACCTTATCTAAAAATTGTTTCGAGGAATTGGGATGGCTTATCTTTGGTGTGTTTTTTCATACTCTTTACAGGCGAGTACTTGACAGTTTTCTCGTAGATATAATTTCTTTCCTTAACCTCTTTTATTAAGCCGTTAATCAAAGTTTCTTTTTAATAACCACACTATGTCTCTATTATGACAGAATGTTTACCTGTGAGGCTATTCTAAAATGGTCAAAAACGGCCTTTTCAACGAAGTTTTTTTTTATCCAAATATTATTTGATATTTCAACACTGTTCAGTATGAGGAACTTCTATTAAATCTTTATCTCCATCAATGTTTAATAAGAAATGATCCACGTATAATAGTGATCGTGTAGATAGCAATTTCGAGCCGACTGTATCACAGAGTTGATGGGCATGTGATGCACGATCTTAAAGGCTATTGTGTGTATAAGGAATAATTTGAAATGTGATCTTCGAACCCTTTAGAATATTAGAGATAAGAGCACTCGAGATTTTAGTTGTAATTTGTTTAAGAGCTCTAATACTGCGTATCGTTGGTTCAGCCTCGACTTAATTAAAGGAAAGACCATCAACTTAAACAAAATGTACGAATGTTATCGTTATTTACTATTTCTATTTGTTGTTGTTTGATAATGCGTTGGATTTCTTCCATCCCAATAGTATTTAGTTAGCTGTGTTAGTAAATCTCCTTGCATTTTGGTTATTGCTCGACACTGAAGCAAGTGTTCTCCGTTCATGATAGCATCTGGTAGGTTGCACAAGCTGCAATGAAGTGGGATATAAATGTTTACTCTATGAAGATGTGCAGCTAAACACTCATGCCCACTAATTAATCGGAATAGAACAACAACTTTTATTCGTGCGAAATCACATTTTTATTTTCAAGAATCATCCTCCATTTTTTTCTTCTAGAATTTCTTTTGAACTCTTCCATTAGCTTCGTCTTAAATTTATGTTTTTGGTTCTCATTGGTTTAATTTGAGTACCTTTCTTTGCTGAGATATCAGCTTTGTTCATTTCCTTTCAATATCGACATGAGATGGTATCCGTTGAAGGCTTATTTGTTTTTTCAAGTTTTTGGAGTAGATTTAATTTCGATTATTATTTTATATTCTCTTTTAGTTTCATAATTTGTGTCCCCAAAATTCGGATTCAAATATGAAATTCGTACTACAGTGAATTTGACCCAACTCTAAAAAGAAAATACTTCACATATCACTTTTTTGATTGTTTATTTTTGTTAGGATAGGCCGAATGGATAGAAATAAGAACCGCCCTAACCGAGCTCGATCCAATGCTATACGGACTTATTTTAGCACCGCGTATTACTACCTGTTCGGGTTATACGTATACGTACTAATTTGTTAGGGACAGGGAAGGTTGAATTTAGAGAAAGTGAATTCACGAGGAGGGAAAATGGAAAAGTATTTCGGAAAAACCAGCCACATTACACCCGACCGGGAATTGAACTACGACCTCCCTATAAATGGAAGTCTAGTCCATTACAAGAGTAACGCCTGAGACCATGCGGCCACCAAAGCGGGTAAGGAACAATTATTATTTCCACGTAGGTTGGGAAACGTTCAATTAATATTTGCAATAAAAAAAAATTCTATTGTCGATCAGTTACCACCACTACAGTGGCGAATCAACTGTAGCTCCCCCATGACCCCCACCTGCCCCTCAGCCAAAGAAGGGGTAAAAGGGACCGGAATGACAGCAAATACAACCACAAAACAATTGTTATTT
Source organism: Timema monikensis (assembly GCA_902151445.1). NCBI lineage: Eukaryota > Metazoa > Arthropoda > Insecta > Phasmatodea > Timematidae > Timema > Timema monikensis. The sequence goes on along the minus strand of CABFVZ010000550.1, from coordinate 97,264 downwards.
CATAATAATTAGTTACATCACGACAAGGTTATTCAGAACATTTAACCTTGAATTAAGTTACCACAGGAAAAAAAAAGTGTCACGAGAAACGATGGTAATCCCCGTAACAAGTCACCGCCCAGGTACTGGTCGCGCGCAATGTCGCTCTTTACGTCATCGAAACGAACCCAAGGTAAATTCTCACAAAGTCTCGTGAAATAATCCAGAGAATGTTAATAGAACAGAAAACTTGATAAAAGGTGGGTCGGTGGATGGAATTCGGACGAAGGTGGGCGAGCGTTAATGATCGCTTTGGCGCCGTGGCGTCACCAAGGGTTGCCTAGCAACGGGGGCCACGTTACCTAACAACGTTACTTCCCTCCCCCACGGCCTTGTGGGTTCGTTTCGTTCCCGTCGCACGCAAAGGGACTAGAGAATCACGAGCGAGGTCAGGTCACATAATCCAGCGACCTAGATGAGGAAAGAAATGGAAGGATTGAAGGGGAAGAGGGAGATATTTTTAGAAACTTATTAGGGGGGTTCATTTTCGGTAGACTCTCATGTCGTACAAGAATAGAACGTATTTTTAATAGTCCTTAGCTATAAATACCGCAAGAGACCTTTTTATATATTTATTCCTACATCTTGGTCCGAACTGCTCTAGGTTGAAGGGGGATCGAGGGGAAGGGGGGGATTGATTTATTTATTGAGGTTCCCTCTCCACTTTCTTTTTCTGCCATGTGTTGAGTGAAGGATTCGAGGACACCTTAAACTTTTGAAATGTCATCGGAAGTTGAATGAGATCAAAGGAAGTGATTCACCCGCATCGCCAGGTCGACACCGTGGTTCGGATTCCACGTTAAACTGTAGGTCCTTCATTTCATCTCACAATCACCCTACCATTACACATTAGTGTAAGTGCGTANAATCACCCTACCATTACACATTAGCGTAAGTGCGTATAACCCGAACGGGTAGTAAGACGCGGTGCTAATAATAATAATAATAATAATAATAATAATAATAATAATAATAATAATAATCACCCGCATCTGTGGGCACGCGGACCAAACGTCCGGTTCATATAGGGTGTTTTGACGGTGGCAGGGGGCTCATGGTGACCGCCGCTGTGGTCTAGTTGTCAAGAGTTTCTGGCTTCAGATTCAGAGGTCCCGGGCGTGATCCTCAACCTCGTGAGGACAAATGAGGAGATACTTGAATAACTAAGTAACGGCTCTAGTATAGACAACTGAGATAAATGGCCGAAGGGTTCGTTGTGCTGACCACATGATTCCCTCAATCCGTAAATGTTGACACTATCTTCGCAAACATGTGGTGGGTACTCGGTCGGTATAACTCGCTTGTGGATTGAATCCATGGAGTTTTTTTTTGTGGAGGGAGGTCGGGGTTTAATTCCCGGACTGGTGTATTGAGATATGCTTTTTCCCGGGTACACTCTGTTTACCCTGTGAATTACCTTACCTTGATGGGTTACACTATGGAGAAGCTTATAAGATAGAGCCATAATGTAATCCATCAAGGTACGGTAGAGATGTGACTAACGTCAAGAAGAAGTTGGTCTCTGGCGGCCGGGGTTCGATCCTCGGTCCCGGCACAGATTTATCTGATTTCCAAACCCTTCCTACACCTCTGACAAGACATCTTGTGAATGTGTGGAATGCCAGGTCGCCACCTTGGTTCGGATTCCACGTTAAACTGTAGGTCCTTCATTTCATCTCACAATCACCCTACCATTACACATTAGCGTAAGTGCGTATAACCCGAACGGGTAGTAAGACGTGGTGCTAATAATAATAATAATAATAATAATAATAATAATAATAAAGTTGGTCTCCATGGCGAGCTCATGGTCGATCCAGGATATGACGTCACTTGTGACTGCTATTTATATCGCATCACACGCGCTCTCCACCAATCATCGTGGATTGAAGTTAAAACTTATCACAATGGCTAGAAACCTGCATAGGTGGTCGCGTAGTGTAAATTGTCACTCGCAATACAAAATTTAGCACCACATCGTACTACCCGTCCGGGAATTACGCTTATTTACTGATTACACTGATGGTTTTAGGGATTATGAAGGTTATATATAGTAAGGGTATCAGCATTTGCGTAGAGGGAGAGTGGAAACCCATTTTGGAAAAAACCACCCTCAGTAAACCCAACCGAGATTCAAACCTCAATCTCCCCGTTATCAGCAGTCTAGTCTACTTCGAAAGTAGCACCTTAGACCTTACGGCCAATGAAGAGGGTTTTGATCCTATTAAATATTTGTACAATTTTCTACTATGCTTTGTTTAATCAACTGGTTATTGTCAAATAGTAAACTGTTAATCTAGTATAAATAATGTTTATGTGGTAAATTAAGGCTACATTCAATTATTATTATCACTTTGGGCTCGAACTTAGATGACCTATAAAATATATTAATTTTTTTTAAATTACCTAAAAATATGAACAACAACTCGTAGTGAGTACACACGACCAATACAAACATGTGATTTACAAGAGTAAACTTAAAAAAATACATGTAATGAAAAACCTCTAGCAATTAAACTCTCGCATTCCGCTAAATATAACATTTATTTACAAATATCTTATTCAAAAGTAAACTACCCCCTCCCAACGCAACCCTCTCTAGCTTAGTTACAGTCTCACCAGTAGTGTGTATTTTACAACCAATCAAGCAAAGAGGATACAAAGTTCATTGTCTACATTATCTTCTCAATCAGACAACAGCTGGCGTTGGAACAGTTTTTATTTTAATAGTATGCATGTTTATCAATATTTGTATTAAAAAATATACGTATTTAATATAATGCTTGAGATGTATTCAAAAATGCCTAAAAATGACTCAAAAATGCATAAAATGAAAAGAAAATATGTCATGTAAAAAAATAAAATAACATGTCATAAAAATTTGGACTCAAGATTTATCAGTTGTCACATTATAAAGCAAAATGAGCAATACACTGTGACCCACTCCTTGATAGGATGCCTTTGTGTTTCATTACATTTTATTAAAAGGTGATTTTAATTAATTGTAATATTATTGGACATTTCGGGAAGGTGTTGGCTAACATTAATTACGCATTTATTTACTATATTAATTATATATAAGACAATGAATGATGTACTAGCCTGAACCCTAGTATTGCAAACTTTGGTTTCAGAATATGCTTGATAATCATTTTAAAAAGTTCCTATACATCCAAACAAATATTCCTGAACCTATGTTTTGTTTTTTCTTTCGGTTTTTTGGTTTTATCTTTTATAAGTCGCCAGAGAAAGAATCGATTGGTGAGCCTAGTTTACTTTAATCAGCGAATGTTTGGGCAGATATTTAGACACGTTTCTTGATATCATTAAAAAAATGTGGTTAATTTTCTCGAGCTGTAAAAATTACAAATCATCTGAACTTATGCTTGGCTTTACCACAAACCCTGTGATTGGTCAACCAAGAAAGTTGACTGGTTCGATTTTTCACCAAGATACGACTTCTCATGATATTTCAGTTACAAAAATCTGTAAAGCACATAAAAAAAGGCATAGAAGTTTCTTTTTACGATTTAAGATTTTTTCCACATTAAAATGTTTTATTTTTTACCTACTTTATTGAATTGGTAAAAACTATAAACAATAAAAAGTGTAAACAGTAAAATAATAGTAACCTAAGCAAAACGACCATGTTTTTGATTTTTGCAAGATCACTAGAACACAAATATAATGGCTCAAGAGTACATATACAATTTGCCAGCACTAAAAGTGAAACGGCAAAATAAAAATAAAAATAAAACTACACTGAATATTATCGCTGAGGTTACGGCATGGTTACTAATGTCATTCTCTCGTTTTCGTGTGGTCAATCTCCCCTCAAATATAGGACCAGTTTTACAACACTGGTTAGTCGAGGTTGCCAGTATTTCCTTCTTACCCCAGAACACCAGCTTCCGAAATAACTGAAAGCGAGGATATTTGGCAACAGTCAACTGAGAGAGAGAGCAAAGATATGGCTTTTCTTCATAAGACCTACAGCTCCCTCAGAAATGATATTGGGTGTAGTGATGGTCACATTGAAAAATGACCTAATTCTAAATATGGTCGTTTCGTTTCAATAACAGAACTTTCACTCTATTAGATTTGAAAGCTAAGGTAAGGCATCAAAATTCGCTAATCTAATAACGATTCTCAATTATTTAGCTCCCAATAGATAATCACGATATTGAAGAATCGAGTTTGATATTTATATCATGTATGTATTTCTTTAACATATAATATAACACAGATTTTTATGGTTAAGAAAAAATAGATAGATCTTTAACATATTTAATTATTTTCATGTAAATATATTACTTTAAATTATATTTTGCTTGAAATTTTTTGATAAATAAACTTTGTAGTAAGTTACGCAATAAAATGTTACACAATAATTTGTTTGGTTAATATGTGAATTAACATTTGAAGTTTTCTCAAGTAAGACTTGTATTGGACAATATATTACCATACAATAGTTTTAGAAAGGCAATTTAATATTTTCAACACATAAATAACTACTAAACATACAAAGCTCTAAGAATGTATGATTCTAGTGTTACAATAGTCATAATATAGCCTATATTAGTCTAATTATGTTCAAAATATTCATTTTAATAAAAGTAAATAATTTTACAGTGTATCAGAAACATATTTTTTCCCTATTTTAGACATGAAAGCAGGCACAGAAAAGAGCTATAAAAAAACAACACAATATGGCCTTTACAATGAAAAAATAAATTAGGTTTACACTTTAGAGCGCTACAACAGGACAGATAAATTAATGGTTTGTGTTTGAAATAAAATGGGGGAACGATGCTCAATCCGAAGATCTAGGTTTCATTCTATCTTAACTGTACCTTCTTTGCTACATAACATTATTTACCTCAAAAGTGAAAACAGGTTTCGCTCGCTACAAAATTTAAATTAGGTATTTAAGAGCCAATCTTATCTCGCGGATAAAGCTTGATTTACACGTTCGCCGTAAAATAGATGGCAGCGTAACCTGTTTTAGTGGTGCGGCAATTCACGGGGTACTCGAAACGTGAGGTTGCTTTACACACGAGCTTTCTGTTTAAGGTGGGAGTGTGGGGGACATGTAAAGAGGACAGTGTTTTTGATGTTTTTATAGCAAAACCTTTTTTTGACCAAATTAAATAAAATGTTGCTTCAGTAGAAACATAGTTTAAGTTTCTTCAAGTGTGTTTTTTTAGCACCTTGTCTTACTACCTAGTCAGGCTATACGCAAACACACCAATTAAGTTTATAGGTCAGGGATGAGGAAGGTCGAATTTAGAGGAAATGTACCCTATTTGCGTGGAGAGAGAAAGAGGGGGGGAAACAAATTAGGGGAAACCACGCTTAGCACACCCAAATTTAATTCGAACACCGATTTCCCTGTCATCGGAAGTTTAGTATATTGCAATAGTAGCGCCTTAAACCATGTGGCCACTGAAGTAGATTTCACGTGTTAATATCAACAGTTACCCGCCTCGATGGCGTAGTAGGCTAACGCACTACTCGTGTTGAGCTCGACTGCTGAGGACGGGGAGATCGAGGTTCGAATCTCGGTCGGGTGAACTGGGGTGGTTTTTCCTAAATGGCTTTCCACTCTCCCTCCACGCAAATGTGGGTTAACTTCCTCTAATTCACCCTCCCCAATTCCTAATCCATTAGCGTAGTTAGTACTTAAAGCGTATAACCCGAACGGGTAGTAAGACGTGGTGCTAAATATTATTATTATTATTATTATTATTATTATTATTATTATTATCAACAGTTGTCATATTAGCATTTGATGAGAAACTTTTTAAATAAAGAAAAAAATTATCACACTCAAGGAGAACACACTTGACAGATATTCAACAATTGTTGATATCAGCACGTGAAGAAAATTAAACTCTTTACTTCTATTGGAGCAATATTTGATGTATTTTGACAACAATAGCTCTAGCTGTCTGATTAAATCTCTCTTTGTAGGAGCATACACTGGCTGAGTAGTTTGTTTTTTAAATTTTATTGGATCTCCTAAGCTGATGTTGTCGCACAGAAAAAGGAAAGTTGGAAATTATTCCAAGTGACGCCAAATGGACACCACCGATGAGACTTAAATATTGTGATTGGTATAAAGCTCGTCACGTGATAATGTTTTTGCTCTGCTTTTGTTTTCCGGAGAACATGCGAATCAACAGTAACATGTAGATTGAGTGGGTAATGCAGCTCTATCCAGACGTCACCTCATGGTGTTGTAACCTTAAGCCTTCATTAGAAACACATTAGAATTGAGATATATGAATTCATTTTACCTTTTAAAAAGAAACAAAATGAAACCTATCTATTTTAACATAAAAAAGTTTTCATTAATCACAATATTAATGTTGTTAAGTGGTATATGAAGGTTACAAGGGAAATAAGAGGAAATTCCAATTTTAAACCAAATTGAGCTAGTGCTGTTATCTGTTAGACAATCATGAGATCTTTCTAATGCACTTTATATTATGGTTAAAGGAGGTCTCTATTATCTTTAAATTAATTTAAAAGAAAGTTGATTGATGGGGTCCTTAAGGGGGCTGAAATATAAAAGTCACTCTGTAAAATATGTGTATTGTGACTTCCCTCCACATTTTCTCTTGTACCCTTAATAAACAATGAACGAGTAAGGAATGCAGACAACCATTGTTTGATATGTTTTCTAGTTCAAGCGTAATCTTGTATATGGCACCCCAGGTAGCCAACTAAAGGATGGATTATTTATTTTATGAGAAATAAAACTAGACACAAAGCAAATACATATTCCTAAATGAGTTCAAACAAATTCAAGCTATAGTTCAATTATTTAATTTTAATGTATAATGTACTATATTAATTTTCATGACAAATTTATTAATGTCATTCAACCACGTAAAAAATATAATGGTGCTTTCAGAGTTTATTATTGATCACAGTGAGTTCATAAACCAAACGGACGCACATTTACAACAGTTACAATGTCCTAGTACAGGCGAAACAATTTTTAAAATGGTAACATTAAAATACATATTTTATAATCAGTCTCATTCATTTAGACTTGACAATAATAGGCGTTTTTACAGGCCTTGGAATTTCATTTAGAAACTTCCGCACATCTATGTATAACATTACATAATAATACACATGAACATACTTTTTTCTTTCTTTGGTAACTGTTCTTTTTCTAGAATATCAGGGTTGCCACTATTTTATTAATACCAAATTCACTGAGCTTTATTTTTCAGGTTTTATACAATGATTTCCAAATTATTTACAGGCATTTTAAAATCATTAAAAGAGTATTAAATTGTAATTTTCAATCAAAGCTGACTTGTATGAAATTGTGAAACTTATGTTTAAAACAAGAGGATTTAAGATTGGTGAGGTGACCTGGTGGTCTAGGGGTAAGGTGTCAGACTTCTATGCTGGAGGCCGGGGTTCAATCCTCGGTCCCGGCAAAGATTTATCTGATTACCAAACCCTTCCTTCACCTCTGACAAGACATCTTGTGAATGTGGGGAATGCCAGGCCTCCACCGTGGTTCGGATTCCACGTTAAACTGTAGGTCCTCCATTTCATCTCACAATCACCCTACCATTACACATTAGCGTAAGTGCGTACAACCCGAATGGGTAGTAAGACGCGGTGCTAATAATAAGATTGGTGAGTAAACACTTGTGTCGCTTCACCACCCTTGTTTAAGGGGTAATGATACATCTTTGTCTTCAGTTCACTCTTCCACCTATCCAAAGACATAATATTTTAAGATTTCAATTAAGTGTTAAATGAAATATAGCATGGTGAAGTGTGTGAAATGATGGGAATGACAAGGAAGAGTGAGGGTAAGGCCTAGTAAAGCTATAAAGTTGGATGGAGTAGATCTGAGAAACGTACAGAACCTAAAATATATTTGAAGCGTGATTTAGGCGAAAGGTAGAAGTAGAGAGCATCTATTGAGAAGAGGGCAGTAGTGAGAATTGTTCTATAGGTGTGTAAGAGACCTGCTATGGAGAGTTGTTATATAGGTGTGTAAGAGACCTTCTATGGAGAAGTTGAATGTAAGAGAGACTAGAAAAGTGGAGGCCAAGGGAATGAAGTTTGTGAGAAGCATGTTAGCTGTCACGAGGAGAAACAAGATTAGGAATGAAGCTATCCAGGTAATAGTTGGGGTACAGGGAGTACATTAGATAATATAGGAAGCAACACTAAGATGGTATGGGCATGTGATGAGGATGGAAAATGACCGCAAGGGAGGCCAAGAAAGAGATTGGGGGAGCAGACATCAGAAAGTGTGCAAGTGAAAGTATAAGAATGGAAGCAATCAAAGGAAGAAGAAAGGTAGAAGGATAGAGGAAGATGGAAGCATGTTATTAAACTGACGGAGCCACAGGCTGAAAATAGTTGATGATGATAATATGAGTTAAGTATTCCAAATTAACAAATATGCCAGTATTTTTTATTGTATTTTACCAAATTCCCTGTTCTTCCCGGTTCTTTCCAGACACAAAATATTCCTTGTTTTCCCGGTGTGTGGCAACCCTGAGTACGTGCCCTTATATTTATTTCCTACATTAAAATATGATTTGTTTATATATATATGACTCACTAACATTTTCAATTACAAATATTTTTAAGCGTCTTAAAAACTATCCGTGTTTATTTTTATCTATTTAATATCAACTTGAACGTCACACATTTCAAAGTAGTGGTAAATATTTTTTTTTTTAAATCTTGTTTCTATAATCTCGTTAGAACGCTATTCAATACGACGAAGAAAGAAAAATCAATAAAGAGACATTTTTGATTTATATTTTTTACTAGTAATACAAATAAGCTATTTTTATACCAGAGCTTTTGTAAAAGCGGATAAGAACATTAGCATAGTCCTGTCTGGATTGTGAGTGACGGTGAAGGTGGGGGTTCGAATCCTGGTTGGGTGCATCTGGTGGTGTTTTTTCCTCAAGGGTTTTTACATTTTCCCTCCATGAAAATTCAGATTCATTTTCTCTCAACTATACCTTGATCTCATTAGTGTAAATATTCGGATAACCTGGACGTGTAGTAATACAGGATGAACAAAATATAACTATATTATATAAACACTTTAATCGGAAATGATAGCTGCATAGGTTATGATTTGACCTATGAATATATGAAAGTAGCTTTGGTAACTATTTTCAGATACTTACCTAGCCTATTATAATGATTCCACAAAAGGCACCGCCATTAAGGCTTTGAGGGCATCTACAGTCCAATTTTCAAACGAAAAATCTTATCTGAAAGCTAGAAAAGTTACTAGATCTACTTTAACATGTTCATACGTCAAGTCATTTTATATACGGCTGTAACTTTTGATAGCTATTATTAATACCTATAAAATAACACTAATAAAATAGTAAAATGTCATAAAGGTTGACCGTAAAAAAATTGTTTTTGTTTTCTAAACTGTTCCTACTATGGATTATGTTAGGTAAGCTTGTTAGCTCTGATTGTATTAAGCGATTAAAAATTTAATGCACTTCGGGGAAAATATTGTATGTCGTAAAACTTATTTTTTATCATATAATCTTACTACCCGTTCAGGTTATTCGCATCTATGATAACTTCTCTAATGAGGAAGGAAGCATTTTAGAGATAATCTACTCGTATTTAAGTGGAAAGAGTGTGGGAAACCATTTAATAAAAACCATCTGTATTGGATGGACCCAAATGGATTTAGAACCTCTTTCTCTCCGCCATCAGAAGGTCAGTGAAACACGAGAGTGAAGTCACTGAAGCGGGTAAGTCGTAGAACTCACTCCCGTAGCCTGTGTATTGAATACTGATTTTTTTAAATTATAATATATATATTTTTAACGACTATAACTATTTTATTTAATATTAATATTTGAAGGGAGTTTGACATGAAAAATTACACTGTATAGTTGTTTTTTCTGGAGGAAATACTTTTAAGGGTAGTTTACTGAACTCTAATTTACGAAAATTTTCAAATTTTCAAAAACCTATCAAATACTTTCATTCAAAATTGGTAATTGAAAACCGTTTTACATGATACAAATAATGTATATTCATTTTTATATAAAAAATGTAAGGGTAGTTTATTTATGAGTAACTGTGAAACAATCGTAATTTTTAAAAATATGTCTTAAAATTTTGTTTCAAATTTATTTATGAAGAGTGTTTCATATGATTATAAAAATGATGTTTTATTTTGGGTGAGGGAAGAACTTATTAAGGAGTAATATACTGAGAACAGTCTTTTGAAAATTTTGTCACATGCCATTTTTTTAGGGTGTTACCACGTCCTACTAGATATTTCAGGCTATACGCACATGCACTAATTACGCTAATGTGTTGGGATAGAGAAGGTTACATTTAGAGGAAGCTTACCCACATTCGCGTGGAAGGAGAGTAGAAAATAATTTAGGGAAAAAAACCACCCTCAGTACATTTGACCTGGATTCAAACCCCGATATACACGTCACGAGCAGTCTAGTCTATTGCAAGAATGACGCCTTAAGATCATTCCCCCGCTTTGGTGGTATCACTATCGCAGTAGATGAGACAGCCGATGACGGGGAGATCGAGATTCGAATCCCGGTCGTATGTACTGAGGGTGGTGTTTATAAAATTGTTTTCCGCTCTCCCTCCACGTAAACGGGGGTCCAATTGTTATAAATTTAATTTTCCTCATAGCTAGAAACCATTAGCGTAATTAGGACAGAAGCGTATAGACTGAACGGGCAGTAGGACGTGATGCTAAAAAAAAACAAAAAAAAAACATTCAACCCAACTTTGCTTTGGGTCCACAAACTACTGTATAATAGACTTTACCAGAAAGCATGTATGATTGATTTGTATCATTTATTTGAAACAACTTACCAGACCTTTACTGAGTCGAAAGACTTTCCCATTTTAAGAAATAATGAACCGTGTTACGTCTCACGAAATACCCCCGTTCCTCACCGCTGAGGCGCGCTTCACAGTTTGAGAACCCGCGTGTTACGTCACACTATGTCAAATAATATCATCACCGCGTTCACCAGGGTGTGACACCCAAGGATATTTTACATAATTAATTATATGTGTGTTTATGTGTTTGTTAAATTCCTGGTATAATGTTATCTTCGTGGGAAAAAAAATAACATGAAAGTATGTATAGCCTACGTTCTGGCTATTTTACTAATATTTACTATCCCGAGTGTATCAGCACACACTGGCCACACATCAGCGAGTGATGTACCCATGCTTCCTTTTTTTTATTATGAGTGCTCAGCTCAAGACCCGATGTTCGTAGGTTCAAACCTAACTAGAGTCGACGTATTTTTCCTGGGCGTTACAAATCCGTAGCACAACTTCCATCGGAGGGGAAGTAAAGCTGTCGGTCCTATGTCGATTGTGGCATGTAAAAGAACCCTGGAAGGTATGTGAAAATAATTTTCTCAACAAAAATTGGTAGACTATTTCGCCCTCGCCCAGAGAAATTCTCGTTTGCTGATATAATCAGTCGGTTCAGAAAGCGCATGTTAAATAGACCTCAAATAAATAAAATAAAAATATATTAGTACAGTCCTATTTTTCTCAAAGTAACCAATAGAAATGGGAAGGCATTCTACTTAATTTAATTGAAGTAATGTGAACTGTCATGAAATCTCGATTAACTGACGTCGTGGTATTGTGGTCAGAGCCACCGGCTACTGACATAAAGGTCCCGGGTTCGATTCTTCGCTGGTATCACAGGATTTTACTCGAAAGGGAAATAATCTATACTTATAAAATAACATGTCCTGACTGACTGACTAACTGATTCATCATCGCCGAGCGCAAACTATCAAGGCTACAAGCATTAAATTCGGACTGTATATTCATTTTGTTATGTAGGCACCCACTAAGAAAGGAATTTTAGAAAATTCCACCCCAAAGGGGTCAAAATAGGGGATGATAATATGTATGAAAGTCCGTCATTTTGAAAGTTACATAAACAAAATTTTGTATTTCGGTTATTGACGTAAAACAAATAAATACGTGTTTCAGGAATTTTTGAAATTTTATTTAATAAGGGATGAAAAAGGGGGTGAAATTTTGTATCATACTTGCATTATTTTTGATCTGAGGTCAAGTTATGGTCATCGACGTAACGTAATATTTTAAATTAATCTGTAAATACATATGTATATTTTCGTATTTGTATATAATCAACTTCCACGCGAGCAAAGCCGCGGGCAACAGCTATCTAGTAATTCATATAATACCAGGCCACCACCGTGGTTCGGATTCCACGTTAAACTGTAGGTCCTTCATTTCATCTCACAATCACCCTACCATTACACATTAGCGTAAGTGCGTATAACCCGAATGGTTAGTAAGACGCGGTGCTTATAATAATAATAATAATAATAATAATAATAATAATTCATATAGTCTCCAGGGTTTGTTAAATTAGTTTTAAGTTGGGATTAAGTTTTTTCACTGGTTCCACACCCTCATACTCACTATCACCATCACCTCATCTCATCGGGACATGGAAAGAGCCTCCACGGAAAAGATGTACGATTATTACATTCGGGGGTTCTTTGGGCAACGGCACATTAGTAATGGCTAATCTCTCCGCTACTGAGCTACGATACGCCAGATGCGCATTATTATTATTATTATTATTATTATTATTATTATTATTATTAAGGAGTTTCAATTCATATACGTTGACCTGAATTGAGTTTGCAAAAATAACGTTCGGATAAGCAGGCGTTAAAACCGGGCCAGTTTTAATTGTTACCGATTTGTATTTTATTTAACACTGCGTCTTCCTACGTGTTCGAGTACATACTCATATACTAACTACGCTAATGGTGTAGCAATGAAGACGGTAGGGTTTTTAGAGAAAATGTATCCAAATTAGCGTGGAGGGTTATTGGGGAAACATTTGAAAGGCACAGGGGGAAAAGGGTGGAAGTCTCATTAACACATATTCCAGTACAACGGCTTTTATATCTCAAACCCTATAAGTACCCCTACAAACTCTTTCTTTTAATTAATTAAAATATGACAGAGATCTCTTTTAACCATGATCTAATTTGAGTTAAAATTGAGCTTTTCCCCCTTCTCATTCTGTACCCTTAATTTATGAAATACCATCTTCAGTTACACCAGGTTGAGATTTGAACCCCGACCACCTCGTCACCAGCGAACCAGATTAAACACTTTTTTTATAAACTTTACTTCGTGCATTAAAATTAATATTAATATAACTCGCTGCGTGGTCTAACGCGCTACTCTCGCTAGACTAGACCACCTATGACGAGGAAAGCAAGGTTCAACTCTAGATCGGGTGTACTGAGGGTAGTTTTTCCAAAATGGTTTTCCACTCTCACTCTACGCAAATGTCGATACACATCCTATAAATATAACCAACCTAATCCCTAAAACCATGAGAGTAATTAGGAAATAAGCGTGTAAACCAAAAAGGTAGTAAGAAGCGGCGTTAAAAAAATATGGTTAAAGTTCAATGTAGTATTTTTTAATGCAAATTTATTTTACTTAAGACCTACGCGAAATAAATAAAAATTAAAAATTCTCCACGAAATTGACTAATTTTTTCTTTTATAGGGGAATAATGGTCGATTATGTCTATTTTTAATTAGAATTAATGATATCAAAACTCGACACATGGTTCTTTGCCTGAAATTACCAGAATAAAATAGTACCAACTGTACAATTTTAATAATTTTCTTTTTAATATTCCTATACCAAATTAAATTTTACAGTCCAGAAAAAATATTTCCCTCCGTAAATTTTTTGAAAAATATCAGTATAAGAGAAAGTAAAATATGTGTTTAGTCGGGCTATTATTTTAGTCGAGTTGTGACAAAAAGTAAATATTTAAAAATTAAGAATTTAAAATTTAGCCGTAATTTTTTATTCGTATTAATGTTTGAATAGGCCTTTTTTTAAGAAACAAATATTTAAAGCCGAAAAATGCATTTAATTTACTGAAAATAAAATCATTTTATTTACCACAAAGGCCTCTTATCTATTGTTTACCCAAGAGACTAAATAAAATATGGGCCACAGAATAACTTTGTGGGTGTCACTGACTTGAAAGAGAGAGACAAGTATTGTTTGCGTCACACTTCATTTAAGTATGCCATGGAGGTTGAATTAATATTCTTGAAACCACCTTACACGAGAAAGAGGACGAACGGTTGTAAAGTTACACACTAGGCTTAGTAATTAACGGATCGATTGTGCTCACGTGCGGATTACGTACAACCTACAGAGAAACTCTCGTGATATAAACTACACTTTGTGTGTGTGCTTTTTATTGACTACAGCAGGCATGTCAACATTATTTAATCTTAAGGGCCACATTGAACATTTTTAAAATATTGAGGGGGCTGCAGTTAAAAAAAAATTAAATGTTGCCTCTATTTTAAATAAAAATAACTGGATTAAGTGGCCGAATGGTCTAAGGCGTCATTCTCGTGTTGACCACCTAGCCTGCTGATGAGGGGGATATCAAAATTTGAATCCCAGCCGGGTCTACTGAGGGCTGTTTTTCCTCAAATGGTTTCCCACTCTCCTTCCACACAAATACGGGTATATTACCTCTAAAATGCTTCCATCTTCAGCCCTACCTCATTAGAGTAATTATAATATATGCGTATAGCCTAAACAGGTAATAAGACGTGGTGATAAAATATACAAATAAATAAAAATGAATCCTAAGCAGATTTAATGGAGGGTCACGATCAAAGCTGAGATTGTTTATTCGAGGGTACACTGACAAACGAAGTTCTCGCTGATACCTTGTGATTTGTTTAAATTTTGTAACGTGACCACATTTCAGGTGGTTTTTTAGCACTAATTACATTAATGTGTTAGGAATGAGGAAGGTTGAATTTTAATTAAGTGTACCCGCATTTGCATGGAAGAAAGTTGGGAAACCATTTAGGTAAGACCGGCCTCAGTACACCCGACCAGGATCGAACACCTATCTCTCCATCTTTAACAGTCTAGTCTATTGCAAAATTTACCGCCTTAGACCACATGGCCACCCGAACCAGGTCACATTTAAGTTGTGCTTTTTTCCCCCCAGCGAATGTGTAGATCCATTTTAACTCTCCCTTTCTCACCTATCACCGATTATACGTCAAGTAGTGTGGACTTGTAACCAGAATTAATAAACTTGCAATTAGAAATATATTCTGAAATAATAATAATATCTAGCACCGCGTTTTACTACCAGTCGGGCTATAAGCTTAAGTATTAATTACGCTTGCGGGTTAGGAGTTGGGAAGGTCAAATATAGAGGAAATGAACCCGCATTTGCGTTGAGATAGAGTGGAAAACCATTTAATAAAAACCACCCCAGTTCACCCAAACGAGATTCGAACCTCGATCTTCCCGTCCTCGGCACTTTAGCTAAACACGAAACAAGTTAAAATTATGAAATAGGGCCTTAAACTATTTAGACTATCAAGATATTTTTTTAAATAAATTTCTTGATCAAAGCTTTTTTTTATCCTGTAGCAGATATGTTTTGAAATGTTCATGCAACTCGTGTACAATCATGGTAGGCCTATTTCAACTGACATTTACGTGTTTAACTTATTCAGACAGACATAATAAACATTCGCCCTTGAAATAGTTTTATAAAGGTGTAGGTCAGGGCCTATATTCACCCAGATTTACACCACAAAATATGACAATACCCTGACGTGTATCCTACTTGGTGTCATATATATATTTAAAAAAACACTCATTCTAATAAAACTCTTCATAATATTTTCAAAGTCTTACATCAATCTCCAGATTAAAAATAGCGTGTTTAACCAACGTTCGTTTTTAAAGTGAGAGAATGTAGTAAAACTATTTCGGTACGGTGGAAAAATTGTTCGTGTACTCTCACACATAAGCGTAATCATTATTTTTTTTAAAAAAGGAATCGACTAACACTTTTATATTGGAAATTAAATTTTAAAAATAACAAGATATTTATAATGGTCACAAACCTCACCACCGAGTGGTACGGGAGTCGCTGATTAAGTGTCATTATCACAGACGCCACGTCAAGATATGACATATACCCTGATTTTAGTAGGAAGACCGATCTAGAAGGCTTTATTTCTTACCTGAATCCTACTGTAAAAGTAGTATTTTAATACGATAAAAGGCCTTCCAGAACTCTGTAGGAAATCCGTTCTTTAAGGCCGTTCATCCTACCATATGAGTTTGGTACGAAATAAGATCTTCCAGATCTAACTTAGTACTAAAATCGTGGTATAGAATAGTAGAAGACAGAAATAAAAATAATAAAGAACTATGAATCCAAAATATAAACGTAGCGACAGATAACCAAAGTGGCGGAATTTTATTTTTGTGAATAGAAATTAATTTTGAAGATTTATTATTTTCTTCTTAAAGTTCGCTAGAAGGAAATTTGAACATTTCCTAACGGAACTTATCGACCAACCAAACTACGGGAGAAACTGCTCAGCGGCGCCTCGAACTTTCTAGGCGCATGCGTCTTCCAGAAGGCCTCAGACATACCCTTGAGCCTCGAAACGCAACGCCGCCTCGTAACTAGGCAGACCACCGTCGTCTTCCTGTTGGTCACGAGACCCCTTTTCCGCGTCGACGACGTGAGATATCCGCCGCTGATGCATCTTCTTCTTTTTCTCCTCTTCGTCGGCACTCACCACAGCGTCGTAGGACGGGGGTGGGGGTGGGCCCGGTGGCGTGGTGGGGATCACGACGGCGTCGAGTGACCCGCAAGAGTCGGACGTCGGCACGAGCACGCCGGCCACCTCGTAGCACTGTCACAACATGGACAAACAGGATAATATAGTGCCGACAAACTAACAAATACTTAAAACTATCTTACCTAAGATAATTTTTTTTAACACTGCCTCTTAATACCCGTTCGGTTAATACGCTTATTTACTATTTATTTATTTATTATTAGCACCGCGTCTTACTACCAGTTCGGGTTATACGCCCATTACGCTAATGTGTAATGGTATGGTGATTGTGAGATGAAATGGATGACCTACAGTTTAACGTGGAATCCGAACCACGGTGGAGGCCTGGCATTCTCCACATTCACAAGTTGTGATTAATACACGTCTTGTCAAAGGTGCTTATTTACTAATTAAGCTAATGTGTTAGGGATGTTGAATGTTAAATTTTAGCAAAAGTGTACCCTAATTTGCGTGGAGTGAAAGTTAAAACATTTAGGAAAAGACACCCTCAGTACACCCAACAATGATTCAAACCCTGATCTCCCCGTCATCGGTAGGCCAATCAATTGCGAGAGTGAGTATTTAGACAATGTGGCCACCGAAGCGGGTTACCTATAAGATAGTGAGGGCAAATTACAAGGAACTGTGCATCAGAATTCATTTGGACAGAGAGGTCGACCCCTTACTGCAGTCGGTCAGTATCATAACTTGGTCTTCCAGGTCAAAGAAAGGGATACCAACCACTCTTAAAGTATTTATTTTGTATTGCACTTACACTTTCTGAATTGACTGCTTGTATAAGTTTACGATTTACAAACTAAATTAACTCTAGAACAGGCACAACAGCTAGTCCCTTGGAAGTCAATTTACCAATGCGAAAAGGAAAAAAGCCAATTTTACCAACGATAACATTTTCTGGCAACATCAGGCATCGAAATCGGGATCCCCAGGCTTACGCTCTCGATTTATCTAAGGTAATGGATCTAAAATAAATTAGGGAAAAAAACTCTATAGTACTCTATACTAAAATATTACTTGAAGACGTGGCCTGCCTGTTACGTCACGGCAGGTCAAGATAGGATTTCCCATGTTAGATGAATTAATGTTTTATTGAGCGAGTTTTAAAGATAGAACGTTAAGACCAAAAATATAAATTCTTAAATAATTCTAAAGATATTCTTACATTGTTACAAAATTCTTATTTTTATTTGAAGTAGTTTATTTGTAGACGTATCTTTTATAATAATTCCTCTAAAACTAAGGCTGTTTAGTCACGAAGGTGTCCGGTTACGTATTGGAAGAAATCGTGTTCAAAGCGACCGGTATTGGAAGCTACCACAAAAATTTTCATCCTGTTTAGAACAATCAAACATATTTTTAAAATTCATCCAAACGAATGAGCTAGGTATGTGTCCAAAATAACATATAAACAAAACAACACAATATCTAACATAACCTAACTAACCTAACATAGCCTAACCTTACCGAACTAACCTAATCCAACATAACATAACTAACCTAACCTTACCTAACTAACCTAATCTAACATAACCTAACCTGACCAACTTAAATCTAAGGAATTAGGTGAACCTGCAAAAAAAGGCACACAGAACTGTTTAAAAGGATTTATAATATATTCCGGGACTTTTAAAAGACGAAGGATTTGAGAATATGTCTTATTAAGCCATGTGAATCAATTAGAGTATACTTTTGTACTCATGAATTATGAACATTGTACTGTGCATTGTACTAATTGTATATAATAATAATAATAATAATAATAATAATAATTATTGACAAAGATTAAATATCTGCAACAAAATTCAGTAGAGCAATAGGCTAGGTACGTAACACGCATGTTGAAAAGCTTGTCGCAAACAGCATTATCTTTGCTTGGCCGCTCTGAGCACGTTCACGTCCAACATGACATCAACTGTCCAGTAGGACAAAGTCCGTGGAAGTATTGTGTCTATCTAAAATAGAAAACAACGAATAAGGTACTTTTAAAAACCAAGTCAAAGTTTTCAAGATGCAAATACTATAGTGACTGTGTAAACTCGTCAGAGAAAGAGGGGAAGTGTTATCAGTAGATAAACAAAAGGTCTTGTAGGGTGAACTGCTCATTTGCTTCCTTCTATTTCTGTTTTGTACATTGATGTCTAATGTGATAGTGCACTATTGCACGTGGATCATTTCTGATTAAACATTGATGGGGATAAAGAGTTAATAGAAGTTCCTAATACTGAACATTGTTGAAATATTAAACATTGATGGGGATAAAGAGTTAATAGAAGTTCCTAATACTGAACATTGTTGAAATATTAAACATTGATGGGGATAAAGAGTTAATAGAAGTTCCTAATACTGAACATTGTTGAAATATTAAACTATATTTGGATAAAAACTTTCTACAATTTAAGAATGTCTTCACTGATAAGCATTGTGCACAAATCTTCATTCTGTCATAACAGGGACATACTGTAGTTATTAACAAGACTCTATGTCGCTCTGTCCCCCATCGTCACCGTGGAAAATGGCTAGTAATCTTTCAAATACGAATGCACTGCACACATTTCTGGATTATCGTAGGTGTTTAATGTTTCCTTTTACTTCTATAAATCTCGTGAGCCGGAATCTGGGCTGGGCCTGCTATGTTGAACGCTTTTAACGACGTTGCCTACTTGGAGATTTTGAAGCTATTTTTGCGAAGCGGGTTGCATCTTAACTTGACACACCTAAGCACGCTAAGCATTATCACACTTAGAAGCCAATGTACGAATTAGAAAGAGAGGGAGGAAAATGATTAGTTCACCCTGAGAGGGCTATTGTCTATGTGCTGATAATCCTTCCCCTCTTCCTCTGACGAGTTTACACAGTCACTTTAATATATGCGCCTTGAAAACATTGACTTTCTTTTTAATTTTGCATGTTTCTTGTTTCCTATTCTAGATAGACATATGCTACCATGGACTTTTTTTAAAATCTAAATTCTGGCAGGAAGACTCCTACAGGCTATTTTCCTGACCATGCCAAATAGCTTAAGTTGTAGAGGGGGGAAATAAGTTTGCAATAAAACTACTTAAATATAAAACTAATAATGTTTAACAGTGTAGGACTATTTTTAGAATTATTTAATAATTTATGGGTTTTGTTTCAACGTTATATCTTTAAAACTCTCCGAGTAAAACGTAAATTCATTTAACATTGGAAATCCCATCTTGACCGACCGTGACGTCACAGATAGACAACGTCCTTAAGCCCAACAGCGCGTTACTGACCTGTCCGTCCACCGTGAATATCTCCAATGGCACGTCAGGCTCCTCGTGCCAGTACTGCGCGTTCCTGTTGGCTTGCTTGCTCATGTTCCTGTGGCAGCAGTAGCAGATGATGAACACAATCAGGATCAGGCCACTCAGCATGGCTCTACGAACAAACATGACAGAAATCAACATACAGTCAACTCTCGATTCTACGACCTTTCACGGTTCCCTGGAAAAGGGTCGTTATTTCGAAGGGGTCGTTATTGGAATTTTAACAGATTTTGTTCCACCCCTGACCTTCATACGAAAAAATTGCATTTTTTAGACAACAAATAGCGTGGGTCATCAAAAATCGTTCACAAAATCCAACCAAAAACGTAACCAAATCAAAATAACAATGTTAAACAATAGCATGGGTCGTCAAAAATTGTTCACAAAATCAAACCAAAATAGTAACCAAATCTAGAATCGAAATAACAATGGCAAAAGCAAGCCTGGCGCGTGATGTAGCGGCAGTCGCGCGCGGGGAAACATTGTCTTGCTTGTGGGAGGGGGTGGACAGAGTCAAGTGCTATTGGCTGGCATTGATGAGGTGGTGTCTATTTTTATACTTGACCCACCCCAGTTACTAGTAATACAGCGCTCACAAAGATAATTGCAACGCAGCGACCTAAATAAATGCAACAAACACATTTTACAGCCGATTTCCTTAAACTTTCCAACCTTTTTTCCCACATTTTTCACGGTTCCCCAAAAAAGGGTCGTTACTTCGAGAGAGATGCTAATCCAGGGGTCGTATAATCGAAAGTTGACTTTACATTGCTTCGGCTGCAGGTGAGACGGCCGCGACAGTTGTTTACCTCTAAACATACAGTTGAATTGCTGCCCCTCATTCTTAGAACCAAGTATTAATTGCAGCCTGGGTTGTTGACCTAACCTAACCTAACCTAGCCTAACACATTTCAAATTTTTGCCAATACTATTGATATTTAAGATAGCATGATAGAAAGCACACTTCTAATTAGGTTGACGCAACTGATACCTCTTTCTCATGTGAGTGGACCGAAATTCGTACGTGTCTCTCAAAAAGTCGGGCCGCAACTTGTACACTATTTCAAAACTAGGCCGCAGCTCACGTACACAGATTGCTTATATTTGTGAAAAATATGACTTGGCAGCTCCGATAACTCCGATTACTTTGAGAATCCCTAAAAATTGGGTGCTTTTGAAACGTCAACTACTCGTATATATGGGGAATCGGTACCGACAACCTCTTCAACATTGTCACTTTATATATAAAGGCTTACTACATTTTGTAGACCTGAGATACTGTCACATTTTTTCACGTTTTTAAAAAAATATTAATAAGACTTAATTTATAAGGTTGTTAAGGAAAAATAATCCTGTTGAAATATTTTGACTTTAATTTGGCGGGAACATATTTTGAAATAACGCATTCTAGAATTAAATATGGTGCTAAGATTCTGAAAATTGAAAAATGATACCTGGACATGGGAATCGAACCCGTGACCTTTCGGTATAATACGCCACTGCTCTAACCACTGAGCTATCCAGGAGTAGTCCCGTGCTCAGGGTCATTCTCCACTCATATTTTAAGGCAGAGCCTATAATGGACGTGCGGAAATCGTCGGCTACAAATGTGTGATTTTTTAAAATTAAGATCACGATCTATCAGATATCAGATATTTGATTCATTAATATGCAATCCCGTACAATTATAATAATTGTACAAGTGGCAGCGTTAAGCCAACTACCGAGTCGAAGGTGGCTGCGTTATCTAATAGCTCGTGATCTTATTAAAATCACACATTTGTAGCCGACGATTTCCGCACGTCCATCATAGATTCTGCCTTAAAATATGAGTGAATAGTGAAGAATGACTATGGACAGAGGATAAATCCTGGATAGCTCAGTGGTAAGAGCATTGGCGTACTTAACAAACGATCCCGGGTTCGTTTCCCGTGTCTGTACGTCGTTTTTTAATTTTCAGAGGATGATATATAGATGGAGTAATCCTCACTAAAAAGCATAAATAATAGCTTTGGCTATTTGATTCATGACGTTAAGAGCTGAACGTTGACGCGGGAATTTCTATTATCACCTCCTCAAGCCAATCCATTCCTTTAAGTTCAATCGACGGTAGTAAGAACTACTAAGGTTTTTTGAGTCTATCTATAACATCTTGGCTGGAAATTTAACATATTATGTGAGGGTAGAGGGATATCTTAGAAAAGATAGCAAGTAGCAAAGTTTCAAAATCAACCCATTCCAGCAATACCGAGCAGATAAGAAAGCCGACGTCCTCTTTACCTTGGCTTGTCATTAATTGGAATTATTTGACTCTCTGCCTCGGCCGGGCATATTATGTTCTGCTAGTCGGTGTTTATCTACAGGCGATACACTCAAAACAAGAAGTTTCAAATATCTATTTGCAATGCTCAATTCGGACACATTAATAAAATTAACAAGTAGTGTTAAGTTGAAAACAAATTAATTCATAATTACGACATTGTTTGATACAAAATGAAATAAAATCAAATTATCGAGGTGAATTTAAAAAAATATATTATTAAATATGATGTAATTTAACACTTTAAAACTTCTTATACGTAAATAAACATTATTTTTCTTTGACATATTATAGCTATGTCCTTGTATACACCTCATTTTGCTTGTATAGTTACGGGTTTGACCCCTTATAGCTTGGTAACTGTAAAGATTTAAAATATTTAAATCACCATTTATAACTTATAATTATACTCTTGTTAAACTTGTGCAATAAAATGTGTATTGTCAAATGACCTCAAGTATTTACTGAACAGTGAAGTAACCCGCTTGGGTGGCTGCAAGGTCTAAGGCGTTACCCTCGCAATAAACTAGACTTTCGATGACGGGGAGATTAAGGTTCGAATTTCAGTCGGGTGTATTGTGGGTGGTTTTTCCAAAATAGGTTTACACTCTCCCTCCACGCAAATAGGGTACACTTAATCTAAATATAACCTTCCTAATCACTAAACAATTAGTATATAAACGTATAACCCTAACGGATAGTAAGACTCGGTGCTAAATAAAAGAGTATACTAAATGTTGCATATAAAAGAGACTTGTCTAGATGACTATAGGTGACCTGGTGGTCTAGGGGTAAGGTGTCAGACTTCTATGCTGGCGGCCGGGGTTCAATCCTCAGTCCCGCCACAGATTTATCTGATTTCCAAACCCTTCCTTCACCTCTGACAAGACATATTGTGAATGTGGGGAATGCCAGGCCTCCACCGTGGTTCGGATTCCACGTTAAACTGTAGGTCCTTCATTTCATCTCACAATCACCCTACCATTACACATTAGCGTAAGTGCGTACAACCCGAATGGGTAGTAAGACGCGG
>CABFVZ010000550.1:59546-71908 GCA_902151445.1 Timema monikensis | reverse complement strand
CCCCCCCCCATTCCCCCCACTATCTTACGTAGATTTTTACGATTTCAAAAAAATATATTAGATTGTAATTTACCATAAACATTGATAATGAATTCTAACACCATTCCTCCACCCAAAAAGCCTTAGGACGTACAGATGATAGCTACTATAGTCCCAAATATGTGCACCTATCAAATCTAACACCGCGCCGTAGTCAGTGGCTTGCAAACACTCGATATCCAGCTGCTAAGCATTTTTTATATTTTAATTTCGGTTTCATTAATTAAGTAGTTTGATCTTTACCGCAAATACTAATTAGTGGATGCCGTTGGTACAGCAGGTATGTCGATCTGTTTGGTCAGGACAGAAAGAATCCCGAGGATGTCCGTCCCCTATTTGGATCTAGAAAGCGAAGGAAGGCAGACCCCGCCCGGATCATGTAAGGAGATCGTGGACTTGTGGGGTTGCTCAAGCGTTTGACCAGGAAAATAAAATCAGAGAGGAGGTAAGTTTTTAACTTCAGACCCAGTGAGATAACTAATGGCATTTCTTGTGTCGTAGGGCGGAAAGGAACGCGAGGTAAGATTTGACAGCAAATAACTTATATTTAGCCAAAAGTGGTGGAGAGTGGAGGAGGTTACATAGTGATAAGTTACTTACTCTTTAATTTATCACAAAACATTGTTAGGGTAGTTAAATTTTGCAAGTTACGGTGTGCAGGACATGCAGCGCAAATGAGAGAATTTAGAATTGTGTACAGGATGCTGACTGGCAAAACCAATGGGAAAAGACCATTTGGAAGACCTAGACGCGGATGGTAGGATAGCATTAGACTGGACCTAAAAGATAAACTTTAAATTATACAACTGTTTGACTCTTAGATTCGAAATTTGAATTAAAATTCATCAAATCCGAATATGGGTTTTATTTGGTTTTAAAATTTAAAACTAAATAGGAATCTTTTAATTAGCAAGGTTCGGAATTTCAAGTAGAATACGATCCTAACAAGATTCGGATTCGGATTTGAAATTTCAGATCTTCTCACGGGATTGACGTAAATAATAATAATAATAATAATAATAATAATAATAATAATCCATTTAAAACGGACCGCACTTAATTTTTGTCCCAGCTACATCGGCCCAGTAGGTATAATTTTTTTTAATCTTGAAAGTGGAGACAGAGTTCTGCTCGTGATCATACAGGGAAGAAATAAATTGTATCCACACAGCTCGGAACCAGTTTTTATTATCTATATTGTACTTTAATGGCGCAGCAATTAACTGCAGAAAGTAATAAAGAAGCTTGTATGGCAATGCGTAGATATGTATTTAAATCGTAGTTCCAAGAAAATATATTTCAATAATAATCAAATACCCATGATTAGATTAATAATAGATACCAATAAAATTTAATTACAGCTACGTGTAGGTAAATTTTAATACTGGAACATAAAGTGCACCAATCAATGAACCATCAAGTTTAAAGATAAAGTGGCTTTTTTAAGAGCATTTTTATATCACCACGTCTTACTACCTGTTAGGCTTTTGCGCGTATATACTAATTGCACTTGTGTGCCAGGGATTAGTAAGATTTAATTTAGAAGGAGCGTATCCACATTTGCAGGGAGGGAGAGTGGACAAACATGAAGGAAAAACCACCCTCAGTACACCCGACTGAGATTCGAACCTAGATCTCCTCATAATCGGCAGTCTAGTCTACTGTGAAAGTAGCGCGTTAGACCACTTGGCTACCGAAGCGGGTATTATGGGCCATTATTGTCCACTCTAGTGGCAGTCTGGGCTATCAGTGACTTTTGGAATTTTGCGTGAATAGAGGACGGAAAACCAGATTATAATCGTCCCAAACGCATCCGTCATCCTAAACGCAGACGATGGGGACTCAAACCACGGATTTATAATTCAGACAACAGATAAACCGTGACATTAATCGCATTCAACCCCACATTAGTGGGCATCGCGCGAACTAAACTTCAAGCTCATCCAATCTGTTTTGATTTCAAATCCGTAGTCGGGTGTAAAAGATCTGCTAAAAAGGAATAATCTTAATATCGGTTAGAAAGTGTTTTATTCAGAAAAATTAAAATTCACTTTTGGAGCAGTGAAAAATTGACAAAGGGAATTTTAAGTTCAGTATTCTTGAGGTTTTTATAGCAAACAATTTGTTTGGGATAAAATAAATAAAGTATTTCTCCAGTTTAATATGGAGTTAAGTTTTCTACACGTGTTGATATCAACAGTTGTTGAATATCTGTTATGAGCATGACAGCATTAGATGAGAAACTTTTTAAATGAAGAGAATAGATTGGCCATTAAACTTCAGTACACCCTTGACATATATTCAACAACTGTTGAGGTTACCATGGGAAGAAAATTAGACCATTATGTTTCTATTGGAGACATTTAATTAATTTGGCAAAACATAGGTTTACTATAAAAACTGCAAAAATATTGACCTTTTCTCGCGTTACCTTCAATCCTCCGGTAGCTTATTATGTGACTTTTAAAAATTTGTACTATTCTTTTAGTACAACATTAATTTAATTTATTAATTAAAGTGAAAACATTTAAAGTGGCCGTATGGTCAAAGGCATCACTCTATCAATAGACTAGACTGCCGATTACAGGAGGATCAGGTGTACTGATGCTTAAAAAAAGTGTTTTCCACTCTCACTCTATACACATGCTGGTAAATTTAATCTAAATTAAACATTAGAATGTAATTATTACATAGGCGTACAAACCGAAAGGTTGCAGTGGTAAAAATAAGTGAAAATAGGTTTTAATCATTCCCCTCTCCCCATTCCCCAATAATTACCAGCAAGTGACGTCTGTGGCCCTGAACTCAGAATGTGTTCTCGTTAAATACACCAATCAAATAATTGTGTTTTTTAACAGTCCGTGTTTTCAGCCAAGCACTTGTTGCGAAGTCAGTCAGTAATGCGATACACAGAAGTCTACACAGTGACGTCATTTCTGGGAGGAGCAATTTGAAAGGAAGTTTCATTTTAGAATTAACAATAAGAAGAACTGGGAGTTAGTTATATCAGCATACAGCTTTCAGACTAACTTAACACAGGTTAGAAACACCAAACACCTGGCGCCAGAAACCTTTACATGGGTATACGTACAGTACAATTTTCATAGGTAAGTTCTTATCTGATAGCTAGAAAAGTTACTAGATCCACTTTTATTATTACTATTTTTTATCATCGCGTCTTTCTACCTGTTCAAGTTATAAGCAATTACTCTAATGGGATAGGGATCAGGAAGGAAGAATTTTAGAGGTAATATACCCGCAATCGCGTGGAAGGAGAGTGGGAAACAATTTAGAAAAAAAACACTCAGTAGACCCGAGAGAGATTCGAACCCCGATTTACCCGTCATTAGTAGGACAGTCTAATATGGGAGTGATGTCCTAGACTATTCGGCCACTGAAGTGGGTTAAATCTTCTTTCACGTATTCATACGTCAATTCATGTGATATAAATCTGTCACTTTTGATAGATAGATCTTATCAAAACATATATAACAATAATAATAATAATAATATAGTATTATTATTATTAGCACCGCGTCTTACTACCCATTCGGGTTATACGCACTTACGTTAATGTGTAATGGTAGGGTGATTGTGAGATGAAATGAAGGACCTACAGTTTAACGTGGAATCCGAACCACGGTGGAGGCCTGGCATTCCCCACATTCACAAGATGTCTTGTCAGAGCTGAAGGAAGGGTTTGGTAATCAGATAAATCTTTGCCGGGACCGAGGATTGAACCCCGGCCGCCAGCATAGAAGTCTGACACCTTACCCCTAGACCACCAGGTCACCTACAATAATATAGTAAAATGTTATTAATGTGAACCGTAAAAAGTAATGTTTGTGTTTTCTAAAAGGCTCTTCGTATGAGAATCGGACTATACACAGGAAGTCAAATTATTTCAGACGCCTGATGACATCGAGCAATTGCAGTTTAGTCTGTATTCTGATTCTGATCAGTCGCTCACGATGAAGCTGTTGGATAAAGAGCACGGCAAATAAAATTCCTTTTATAACGATAAGGAAGTGTTGAGAGGTCGTGTTCGAGCCCTGCCATGATCACTCAAATATGAGGATCTCTGATTCAATTCCCAGGTGGCCACGTCAAGCAGCTGACTGTGAAGTAGTAAGCTGACCTTGGTACAGTTCTGGCTGTAAGGCTAGTTGATCTACACTTGACTTTGAGCTAGCAAGCTGACTCTTGGTGCAGTTCTGGCTGTAAGGCTAGTAGATCTACACTTGACTGTGAACTAGCAAGCTGACCTTGGTGCAGTTCTGGCTGTAAGGCAAGTAGATCTACACTTGACTGTGAACTAGCAAGCTGACCTTGGTGCAGTTCTGGCTGCACGGGCAATGAATCTGACCTTAAACTGGGAGGTTAGGGCCACACCTCATATTCAAAAACTACTTATGAACATAGGAATGGCCTTTATTTCAATATAATTATATATATATTTTTAAATTCTACGTTCCAACTTGATTATGACATTAGTTTTCTTTCGAGATAAGATAAAGGTGCATCCATAAATGACGTAAGGCTTTTGAGAAAGGCTAAGGGAGGCGTTATAATGCCTACTTGTTGTTACATGTAAGGGGGGAGGTTTGTAAAAGGTAAGACAAAAGCGTTAAGAGGTTTATGGATGACTCTATACCCCCAGCAAATAGGAACTATCTTGTGTGCTGCTATCTTATCACAGGTAGAAGCAGTTATGGAAAAGTACTCAATCCTGTCAAGATAACAGTGCACATAAATATTAATTGTCATTACCAGGAGGGGTACCGGAAGACCCGCGCACGCCTAGACGAATCGAATAGAAACGAACCAAAGCGCGGCAGCCGGAAAAGTATTAATTCTACGTTTTTAAATAAACCCGCTCATAGCTAGACGAATCGAAGAGCAGCGAAAGGAATTTTCCACGAAGAATACTTTCTATACCGCCACCATATGAAGTTTTATGTCATCGGTTATTTCCGGGCAAGTTCGTATCCATTCGGCAGCGAGGGAGTCTGTGAAAATATTCTTTAGCTCGCGTGCTGGTGTCCAAGTTTGTTTAGTTTGAAAAGTGAAGCTGCAATGAAACTAAATTACTTTTGTTCAGGGTTACAGATTTATCTCCCTCTTCTTCTATATTCTATATCTATTAATCAAATGAAGGGTTTGTGTATCTGTGTATGTCATGAGCATTGCGCCATATCTACCACACACAACGGGCTGGAAAAAAAAGCCCCCACGCATGAACATTGACACCTATAAGCCAAGATTTTAAAATTTGGATTATATATTTTTTTAAATTAATTAAAAACCAGGTATAAATAAATAAATAAAATGAAAATTATTTTTCCTTTCTGTTTGAAATAGTGCTTTATCCCGGGTACTAACACTAGTTTACGATAAAAATTAGCACTGGTAACATGTGAAATAATAATAATACTTAGCACCGCGTCTTACCACCCGTTCGGGCTATACGCTAACATGAGAAAGAATGCATAGGAGGAAACCAATAGGAAACTTAGAAAATAGCACGGAAGTCTACTTGTATTTATTTTTAATCTTACAGTTTGAATACAAGCACAAACCAGCCTCGCAATATAGTGGTCAGAGCTCCTGGCTGCTGACCAACAGGTCTTGGGTTCGATTCCCAGCTAGCACCGTGGAATTTTTCTCGATAGGGAAATAATTTCCATGGTCACCAGGGTTTGGTTAATTAGGAATAAGTTAGGTTAAGATCTTCATTGACTCCACCCCGGTATATTTCTATGTCACCATTCCCTCATCTGATCGGGATATGGAAAGAGCCTCCACGGAAAGGATTTACGTTTAGTACATTCGGGTGTCCCCTGGGGAGTGGTACATTAGTACTGGCAGATATTTCCACAAACTGGACTACAAATTGATCTAACTCAGACAAGCCATTATTATTATTGTTACTATACAATATTTTATTTCTAATTTGTTACATTGTTTATATTATGAGGTTATAGTAAGCGAAAGAAATACATAGCTTTTTGGTTCGTGTTTATATTCAAAACCACTGCTTATTAACTTTACTCTTCTCTTAATGTGAGTCCAAATACTGTACTTCGATTCGATTCACCTGGATGTGAGCGATACTAGCTGCCGTGCTTCGATTAGATTCGCCTTGGATGTGAGCGATACTAGCTGCCGTGCTTCGATTAGATTCACCTGGATGTGAGCGATACTAGCTGCCGTGCTTCGATTAGATTCACCTAGGTGTGAGTGGATCCTAATGTAGAAAGTTGTAAACGAGGTTCACCAAGACAGGCAATCAAACGGACAATACGGGGGGAGGGGGGGTTCACAATCCGGGAATCAGGACTAAGTCTGAGCAACACATGTGGAGACTCGTAGTTACATATTTTGCGCTCTTAGCTCACGTTTCGAACCTACTCTAATAGTGTTGCTTACACAGTACTCACGTTGTAATTAGTGTCGCTGGAAAATACACCCACTCAAAGTGTAAACTTATTTGGCGAATCTTCAAGAGGATGTCGAAAGTGAGTAAAACATAATTAATTCACTTATAAACTACCTTCTGACAAATTCACAATTTATTTGTATTTAGTGCGTTCAATTTCAAGATTATGATCGACTTAATCTCAAGGGTAATATACATACGAGTATTACTCGTCTCGGCTACTTTGCTTGTAGCCAAGTTTGTGGAAAGAGTTGCCAGTACCAATGTACTGTTTCACAAAGAACGCCCGAATGTACTAATCGTACATTCTTTCCATGGAGACTCTTTTCATGTCCCGATTAGATGATGATTGTGATGATAAATATGAGGGTGTGGAACTAATTGAAACACCTAAACTTAACAAAGCCTAGTTACCAAAACCGGGTGACAGTTGGAACAATTCCCTTTTCGGAAAAAATAACCAAGATAACAGTCGGGAATCAAATCCGGGACCCTTAAACTCGTTACCAGGTGTAATGATCACTACATCACGGGGCCAGTTTTAGGGTAATAGTTGAGGAAGGTTGATTTAGAGCAAGTGTTCCCACATTATACTGAAGACAAGATGGAGAAGTGTTAGTAACATGTGAAACCCCCTCGCCCCCAATCGCAACCGGTTGAGATTTGAACCCCGACCTCCACGTAAAGTAAAATCAGTCCACCGTGGGCCTGACGCCTCAGTCCAACTCTTCACCGTTCAAGTCAAGAAACTTTTGCGTCGGTACATTTGATAGACGTGGACTAAAAAACTGCCAGCTTTTAGAAGGTGCTATTCTTATAAAATATAAACCACTTCAACCCCCGAGAGGGTAAAAACGCCTCCCCCGCGCTTTTTTTTAAAAGATGAATGCTTGTCTTTACTATCCAGGCGCCTGATCTGTGAGTGTAGAATTATGTTAAGTTAGTTTGCATGTCATATACTTAGGTAGTATACGTGTTTATAAAGTGCGTGTGTCAAGACACCACCACTACAAAGCAATATTGACTAGAGAAAAAAGAAGGACCAACTCAGGGATTGTTATTTTATCAACCCGCTTCAGTGGCTTAACCCGGTCCAAGGTGTTTTTTTTTTTTAATATTTAGCACCGCGTCTTACTACCCGTTCGGGTTATACGCTTTAAGTACTAATTACGCTAATGGATTAGGAATTGGGAAGGTTGAGTTAGAGGAAGTGAACCCGCATTTGCGTGGAGGGAGAGTGGAAAACCATTTAGGAAAAACCACCCCCAGTTCACCCGACCGAGATTCGAACCTCGATCTCCCCGTCCTCAGCAGTCGAGCTCAACACGACAAGCGCGTTAGCCAACTACGCCACCGAGGCGGGTTCCAAGGTGTTATTCTCGTGTTAGACTGACCTGCTGATGATGGGGAGAGCGGGGTTCAAATCCTGGTCGTGTCTACTGAGGGTGTTTTTTCCTCAATTGTTTTCACTCTCCTACGCAAATCCTAGTAGATAACCTCTCAAATTCTTCCTTCCTCATCTCTACGTTATTAGATTACAGTAATCCCCCAATTTATGTAAGGGTTACGTTTTTGGTTCCATTACGTAAGTGAAATTTGTTGATTTGTAATTTGTATTACTGTATATTAATTGTAACTTCATAAAAAAAAGCTGCAATATTTCGATGAGGTACGTTTGTAAAATGTAAAAATGCAAGACAAGCTAAAAAGTTTACAATATCCAATATGCGAGTATGTAAATAATGCATTACAGGGTCACCAACCTCAAATCAGAAAACCGCCGCAAGTACAGTAATTGTCAGAGTTCTCATTAATTTTCACAATCTAAGGCGAACTGCGCAAGTCGCAGGTTACGTAAATAAGGGGATTACTGTATTTATCATATACACGTGTAACCTGAGCAGGTAGTAAGACGCGGTGATAAAAACAAAGTAATAGTAAGAAAATATACTTTCAAATTTTATTTTCAAACTTGAGTGTAATTCTTAACTAATACACCCGCAGTGGTGTACAAGTGGTTTAAGGCGTTAGAATCGCATCACACCCGGCCGCCGTTGACAAGGAGGTCAGTGTTAAAATCCCAGCCAGGTGTTTTTTTTTATAGTGTAGGCTACACACCATTATAGTTTTCCCATCCTTCCTCCACACCAATGCGTGTGCACTTACTATAAAGCCTCCCTCTTTCCTATATTTTATATCAGAAAGCCTTTAACCAACCCCTTGTGTTTAACGTAATAAGAGCTACAATTTTCATCCTTTCCTCTTACATTCTTATATTAGGGGTATTTCAGTGCACTTTATGAACTGGCTGATTATATCAACATATGACTTACAAACTACCGTAATTAGATACCAAACACAACATCCAGTCCCCGGTCGTAAATTCATCACTTTGAAAAGGATGATGAAATTTATTAACTTATGTATTTTTTGTCTTTTTTTTTGCATTGAATCCAGGACCCTTAACTCAGTAGATTCTTTATGGACACGAACACACACACACACACACACATACACACACACATACACCTGTGTCAGTAACGAAGTATAGTTCTGAGGGTGACCTGGTGGTCTAGGGGTAAGGTGTCAGACTTCTGTGCTGGCGGCCGGGGTTCAATCCTCGGTCCCGGCACAGATTTATCTGATTTCCAAACCCTTCCTACACCTCTGACAAGACATCTTGTGAATGTGTGGAATGCCAGGTCGCCACCGTGGTTCGGATTCCACGTTAAACTGTAGGTCCTTCATTTCATCTCACAATCACCCTACCATTACACATTAGCGTAAGTGCGTATAACCCGAACGGGTAGTAAGACGCGGTGCTAATAATAATAATAATAATAATAATAATAATATAGTTCTGAGATATTCACTGCTATCGTATCGAAACTGTGTGTACATCATTTCGACGTGAAAGTAATTGATTGTACTGTTCCACTGGATTATTGTTAATCTCTAGATAACGAAGATTAACAAGTGATTTTCCATTCAAAGTTGATGTTTGCACTTGGGACCCAAGGTTAGGTTAATGAAAGCTACAATTTATTTATTACCATCAGCTAGCTATAGACACAGGAAATGTTAATGAGTAGTGAAATTGAGTGCTAGTGTTAGTAAGCTCTAGATACCCTGTGCTAGTATTAGTAGGCTCTAGAGACTGTGTGCTAGTGGTAGAAAGCTCTAGAGACTGTGTGCTAGTGTTAGTAGGCTCTAGAGACTGTGTGCTAGTGGTAGAAAGCTCTAGAGACTGTGTTCTAGTGGTAGTAAGCTCTAGAGACTGTGTGCTAGTGGTAGTAAGCTCTAAAGGCTGTGTGCTAGTGGTAGTAGGCTCTAGAGACTGTGTGCTAGTGGTAGTAAGCTATAGAGACTGTGTGCTAGTGGTAGTAAGCTCTAGAGACTGTGTGCTAGTGTTAGTAGGCTCTAGAGACTGTGTGCTAGTGGTAGAAAGCTCTAGAGACTGTGTTCTAGTGGTAGTAAGCTTTAGAGATTGTGTACTAGTGGTAATAAGTTCTAGAGATTGTTTGCGAGTGGTAGTAAGCTCTAGAGACTGTGTGCTAGTGGTAGTAATCTCTATAGACTGTGTGCTAATGGTAGTAAGCTCTAGAGACCCTGTGCTAATGGTAGAAAGCTCTAGAGACTGTGTGCTAGTGGTAGTAAGCTCTAGAGACTGTGTGCTAGTGTTAGTGAGCTATAGAGACTGTGTGCTAGTGTTAGTAAGCTATAGAGACCTTGTGCTAGTGGTAGTAAGCTCTAGAGATTATGTGCTAGCGGTAGTAAGATCTAGAGACTGTGTGCTAGTGTTAGTAAGCTCTAGACACTGTGTGCTAGTGTTAGTAGGCTCTAGAAACCCTGTGCTAGTGATAGTAAGCTCTAAAGACTGTGTGCTAGTGGGATTCTGGCGGGTGAAAGATTAGAAAATACTATCATTTATGCTGTTAGAATTGATAACCTTTTACTATTTTATTTGGGTTAGTTTATAGTTATTGAAACTATCTATTAAAAGTTACAGCTGCAGATCACGGACTTGGCGTATGAATACGTGAAAGTAGATATAGTAACTAGCTCCTTATTAAATTTGAAATTGGAATTTAGAGTCACCATGCCAAAGCGTTTAACAAAAGAAAACAATTTTTAAAAAAATTAGATTTACCTACAATACTGCAATAAATATGCTTTCCCCCCCAAAAAAAGCATTTGAAGTTTTATAAAAAAAACAATAAATTCCAATTTAGAAGTCAACAAAATCATATTTTTTATGGAATTACTTTCTTTCCTTCATTTTTTAATTCTTGCCCGTGCTATACACTTTCAATTAAATTAGTAGGGCAGGAATGAGGAAGGCAGAATTTAGAGGAAACGTACATTCAGTTGTTTGGAGGAATCCGAAATAAAATAAAACATCCTCATTTCATCCACCTAGTTATCGAACCCCAAGAAACCAGGAAACTGGTTAGAATTCAAACTTCGACTTTCTCGTCACCAGAAAATCAAACTAGCAGCCATAATTTGAACCCTGACCTCTTTGTCACCAGAAAAAACATATTAAATGATACTAACAATTAGGCTACGTACTCATTTGTGCGAGTAGATAAAAAAACTCAATTTTTTAAAGTGGTGGATTATTTTGACAGGAGTAATTGTTCTCAAAATGGGATACTCACCCACTGAGCAAGATATTGACGTTCCCATGAATAGAGGTACCTCCTCTGGCACCTGTCGATGACGTCATATTGTGAGACAAGTGCTCCTCAGATAGGGCTGCCAGCACTCCTATCCGTCTGGCAGCCATGATTACGACGAACATCTACAAATAATTGTCACTGTATCGTGGGGTGCACCTTCAATCAAAAACCCCCTCTTTATCACAAGGTAATGAACGTGATCCCCCAACAAGACCTTCTCACATTCCTGCTCTCCTCATCGACCGCCGCTACGTTACAACAGCAGCCAATCAATCACATTCAGTTTATTCATTGTTCACCGTTTGATCAAGCACATTCGAGAGAAGAAATGCCGATCAATGTTTTGAAATACGTAGACGATTTAAAAAAAAAAAATGTTTTCACGAAGAAGGAAAAAATGTAATGTAAACATCAAAAGCCATCTCAGTTGAAAGAGGAGGAAGCCAAACCATTATAGAAGACACTTCCTCTCGTTGAGGCCTGACCTGCGCAGCTGAAGACAAAACGTCACGGAAAAGTGGCATACCAGAAGCAAAAACAACAAAAGTAAGATGTGTCCTCTGAACCCCAACACTGTAGTCTTTAAAAGTACGTTTATTAAATTCAATTTTGCAAATACACTTTCAGAAGACTATTATATTCTGTTTTAAATTCCACTCAAGCTTCTTCTAGATAACTTAGATTCAAATTCACAAAAACAAAAGACACACGTTCAAAAATAGCACTGGTTTATAGAAAAATAAAAAGCTATTACTTTCTCAAGGTCGGGGAAACCAGGAAGATTTTGCAATCCGCTTGGATCCTATTATAGATCGCATCTAATCGTTCCAGAAGGCGATTGCGGATTGCGACCAGGAACTTTTCCGCGTTGACACGATAGTAGCGTCGGCAACGAACTGTTACTTCTAGGCCCGCCCGTCCGTTGGTTGTTCTCTTTTCGAGTAGCAATCGAAATATCGATTGGTCTCTTCCGTTAAAATATCTTCAAATATTTCCCTACTTAGCTGTCAATGTGAGGTCAGAAATTATTATTTCAAGTTGCAGAATGTCAGTCTGTTTTTTCCTTAGTCAAATTCTCAGTTTACCCTAATCTATGTATATATATATATTTATTTATAATTTTCGTTAATCGTGGAATGTATGGACCCTAATAAAATGGGGTTCCCGGTGTTGTAAGAAACTCGTTGGGGAGGTCTCTCTCT
>CABFVZ010000550.1:24707-59444 GCA_902151445.1 Timema monikensis | reverse complement strand
ATATTCCAAGCAGTAGATTTTCACAACAATCACAAAATGTTTGAGCTGTGATTTAGACAAACAAGATAGTTCACTTAAACAATTTTTCTTCTGCACCCGATAAACTGTAAAGATTAATAAATTCAGTTTAAAAAAACTGTGCTGCACATAAAAACTTGTGAGAAATATCAGATACAAATAATTTTGTTTATAAGGTTCTTGATAATCTTCATTTAACGTAAAAAAAAAAGAAAGAGAAACCATACAAATTATGTTTAGAAAATGTTACAAGCCAATTGCTATCGATAAAAAAATACACACAGTAAAAAATATCACATATTTCGGTTCAAAGTATTATTCTTGTCTTCAAACGAAACATCATTCCTTCTATCGTTCTTGTGTCTTGGACGACTGTCATAGGTACAGTATATCCCTCAGTGACAAGGTTGAATACCAAAGTCATAACGACGTGTGGCTTTGTTTAACGAATTACACCTTCCTGCCATAAAAATCAGTCCATTTATAAAACCACAATAAACGGAGATAATGACTAGATATTTATATGGTCAACACATTTCACACAGTAACAAGAGACGTGATTACGCTAACACACCCCTTTGTTCCTAAAAGTACGATCACACGGTAAATTGTT
Source organism: Timema monikensis (assembly GCA_902151445.1). NCBI lineage: Eukaryota > Metazoa > Arthropoda > Insecta > Phasmatodea > Timematidae > Timema > Timema monikensis. The sequence continues at coordinate 58,813 of CABFVZ010000550.1, read as the reverse complement.
TGGTATTTATTTATCAAACTGTTTGGCACGTGTATCGGCTAGTTTTTTATTTTATTTTTTTCCGCCCTGGCTTGGGTATTGCCAACTGCAGAGGCCAGACCGCTAGAAGGGAGATAGATATACATACACTGCATGACTACGGACAACAGCAGCTAAGGGCGGAATTGAGGTTATAGTCACGACAACTTCACTACAATCACGCAACTCTAAACTATTGTGACGTCACGAGGGTTGGGCGGGGCTTAGATAGGAGGCACGTTTCACTTAAGGGGGTGATGTTTGAAGGTTGCGGTTAAATAAATTTCAAAATTTGTTTGCTTGGAAGAAAGCAAAGCTATACAATTAAGTAGCCTATGTATGCAACGTATGGCTTAGGGGGATGAATTATTATAGTTACTAAAATAGCTGTATTTTAATCATTTTTAATAACACCTGGACACAGGAATCGAACCTGATAGCTTTGACGTAGCGCACCAATGCTCTACTGTTGAGCTATCCAGGAATCACCCCACGCTCAAAGTTATTCTTCACTTATAGTTTAAGGCAGAGCTCGTTTAAAAAAACCGGTTTCTATGCTTCAAGTCTTACTACCAGCCCATGACTATCCGCTTATTTATAATAATAAAGTAAGGATGAGAAATGTATAATGTTGGAGGAAGTATACCCACATTTGCATGAATGGAGAATGAAAAAACCTTTTTATTTTATGTGTTTAGCATCACGTTTTACGTTCGGGTTGTATGCATAGGTACTACTTATAACGTTAATGTGTTAGAGATTAGTGAGATTGAATTTAGAAGAAGTGTGCCTGCATTTGCATGAAGATAAAGAGATAGAAACAGAGAGAAAGAATGGAAAACCATTTAGGGAAAAAACACCCTCAATACATCCAACCGGAATTAGAACCCCGATCTCCCCGTCATTGACAGTCCAGTCATTTGCGAGGGTGATGTCTTAGACCATGCGGCCACCGAGGTAGGTGAAATAAATATGAATAACAATTAGGTGTGCTCGAAAATATTTTTTTTAAATGAGAAAAGAATTCAAAGATTAGGTTTTGGTTGTTGTCGTATATAATTAATTTTAGTCATTTTAAAATTATATATTAAGTGTATGCTATTACTCAAGTCAGTTTGTTAATGACTTCTCGGCTGGTTTCAAGGAATTTAAAACTCAGAATATACAAAACAATAATTTTACCGGCTATCTATGGGTGTGAAACGTGGTCTCTTACCCTACATGTTGAAAACAAATTTAGGGTGATCGCAAACAGGGTGCTTGGGAAGATGTTTGGTTTAAACAGGGGTGAAAAATATTGAGGAATGGAGGAGGTCACATAATGACGAGTCACATACCCTGTATTCTTCACCATAAATTTTTAGGTTAATAAAATCTAGCAGATAACGGTGGGCAGGACATCCACCGCGAATGGAAAAATCCGTAACTTTGTTGGGTGTATTGACTGACAAACCTAATGGAAAGAGACCATTGAGAAGATGCAGATAGGAGGTTAACATTAGAATGGACCAGAATTAGATATAATGTAATGAGGTAGACTGGATATAACAAGCTCAAAATAGGAATAGGGTGTGATGAGGTGTACTGGATAGAGCTAGCTCAAGATAGGGATAGAATGTAATGAGATGGACTGATAGAACAAGCTTGAGATACGAATAGGTAGCGTACTTTATTAAGTGCAGCAATGAACATTTTAGAGTTCCTAATACCATAGAGTAATTAAGGTAGAGTGTAATGTTTAAAGAAAAGAAACACTAGGGCCTGTATTATTTTATGCCAACATATTTGAACTTATCTTAGGTTATGTTATTGATGCTCTTTAAACAGTAGTTGGTGTTAAAATACTTCTTATTAGCTCTTCTAAAAATAATTAAATTTTTTAATACGTCATATTTAAGGAGATATTTATAATCTATTATATTATTATATCGAGGTTTTCTTCTTCATGCGAAATGTTTCGAAGCTTCTTGCAACCCTATCTAAAACCCACCTGGTTCGGGATTCAAGCCAGGACTTTCCCCATCACCATCAAACCACACACGCGAGGACGACGACATAGCCCACGTGCCCAACGACGCGGGTTTGTTTGGGCATGCAGCCTAGCCATTCGTTATCTCTCAGAAGGTTGGAGTTGTTAAGTCTCCACAATATTTTTAAATTGTATTTACTGATGTTACGTAATCTATTGTTTGTGGGAACAATGGTACGACGAGCTATTATTGTACTTGTTATTGTTTTGAGATAAATTGTACAACGTTTGTAATTTTAGCGCTGAATGAAACAAAAATGTAGGAATAATCTTGAGTTTGAACTGACTCGAGATTCCGTAAAATTGAGAAACGTCTACCCTAATTAGGCACGGTATTTTTGTGTTTGTATCACGTATTAAAATAAATCCAAGCCACTTCGGTGGTCAAACAGTCCAATGCATCACTCTTGAAATAGACTAGCAGTAGTTCCCAACCTGGGGGCGATCGCCCCCAAGTGGGCGATTTGGATTATCAGGGGGGCAATAAATAAGTGGGGGGCGATTTGGGGGCGATGAGTATTCAAAGGGGGAAAAATTAAAATAGTACTGTACAGTAGAAGTTGCCGGGTAGCACGAGTCACTGGCTATTCTCAGCCGGCGAGTTCACTGCACTCACCCCTCTTCACAGTCCCCCACCTGTTGTTGTTCAGCGCGGCCGACTGGTGACTCAACCCCCTCCCCCTCCTGCCAACACAACACACTTGCCATTGACCTACATTCGTCTTCAGTCTTCACTAGCCTTTGTGTGCCTCACCATCAGTTTTCGTGCATGTCTTTTCTGTTTTTGTGCGTTTGTTTTGAAGTATAGAAGTTCATGCACAATGGATTCAAAAAAGAAGAAGTGTCGTCAATACTCATCTGAGTATTTAAAATTCTGTTTTATCGCGTCACCACAAAATGTGCAATTTCCACATTGTCTTCTGTATGATAAAACATTTACTAGTAATGAAGCCATGAAGCCCTCGCAAATGAAAGATCATTTATCAAGAGTACACAGTGATAAAGTGAGTAAAGAACTTAGTTATTTTCAACACCTCAAAGCTAAAGCTGTTAAACGGCCTAATGTGAGTGAATTATTTAAAAAACGAGCAACCGATCTTGACAAAGGTCTTCTTGCTTCTTACGAGGTGTCTTTATTGATCGCTAAATGTGGTAAACCTCACACAGTTGGCAAAACTCTTGTTTTACCGGCTACCAAAAAAAGTATTGATATCATACTAGGAGAGGGCCCTAGTAATAAGATAAGTCTATCGGTTCCTTTGAGCAACAATACTGTTTCCAGGCGAATTGACAAAATGGCCACGGACGTTGAATCCAAACTCATCAATTTGTTGAAAAAAAGTAAATTTGGATTGCAGATTGATGAATCAACTGTGATTGATAACAAAGCAATTTTATTAGCTTATGTGAGGTTTATCAATGAACAAAAGGAAATTACCAAGGAAATGTTGTTTGCTAGAACTTTGATCACTGATACGAAGGGATCGTCGATTTTTAAAGTGGTGCAAGATTATTTTGAGAAAAAAGAGATTCCCCTAACAAACGTGAGCACTTGTGCAACAGACGGTGCTCCTGCCATGTCAGGTCGTCATGCTGGGTTTCTATCCCACCTTAAGAAAGAAGTGCCAGAGGTCATCACTATTCACTGTGTCATTCATCGTCAACACTTAACTGCGAAAAAATTGAGTGGTGTCCTGCATGAAACCCTACAACTGGTTATTACTGGTGTCAACAAGATCAAAGCTAATTCCCTCAATGACCATCTGTTCCGACAACTTTGCCATGAAAATGATGAGGAATTCGAACGCTTGCTTCTACATACGGCCGTGAGGTGGCTTTCCAAAGGAAACTGTTTGTGCCATTTCTTCGAATTATTTGACACAGTTACTGAGATTCTCGACACGTCTGATCCTGATTTAAGTGAGAATTTGAAGCAACGCAAGTTGGAACTTGCATACCTTACAGATATTTTTGAAAAAATGAACAAAGTCAATATAAGGCTTCAAGGAAACAAGATGAGCCTTATCAAGGCCAAAGGAATTATTTCATCATTCATCGCCAAGTATTATATTCACAAGGTAAATTTTGGCTTTAAAGAGCTGGTTCAGTTTACGACCCTTAAAAAGTGTTCAGTGTCAGATAACGAGACTCCTGAACTCCCAGAAGAAAAAATCCTAATTTTTACTGATCACCTTGACCAGATAAAAACTGACATGGTGTAAGTCAACCTCCAGAAAGGGGAGATGGGCCACAAAAGTTTGGGAACCACTGGACTAGACTACCAAACACCAGTCCAGTGTACCGAGGATTTTTTCCCTAAATTATTATTCACCCCCCTCTAAGCAAATGCGGGTACACTTCATATTCAATTATAACTTCCTCATCCTCAATACATTAGCATAAATATAAAATACACTTATAAAACGGTGCTACTAATAAACACGAGTTTTATGAGGGGTGAAGTAGGTTTAGCTTTGAAAATAAGCGTACCTGCATTTGCATGGAGAGGAAGAAACTATTGGAGGAAAAACACCCTAACTATATCCTGTCTAGATTTGAACCCTGACCTCCTCATCACTGGCAAACAATATTAGACAAGCCTGACACTTATTATGCGTGGCCACCAATGCGGATTAGGTAATAGTCGACTTCTTTGAGCCACAGAAAGCACGATATATAATTCAGTACAGCTAAACCTCGACTACATATTTCATAGGCTTTAAGTTAGTGTGATTTTAAATTTGGTTCAATCTCTCCCTGCCCTTAATCACGTGATGTAGTGTCATTCAATGGAGAAATATAGCACTTTATCCAATCAAATTAATATATCGAGGTATGAATCCTCGTTGGGTGTACTGAGAGGGGTTTTTCCTAAAGGTTTTCCACTCTCCCTCCACGCAAATGTAGTTACACTTCTTCTAAATATAGCCTTCCTAAAACTACTTACATAATTAGTAAACAAACGGGTAAGACGCAGTGCTAAAAAAATGATAATTTTATTTTTTGATTAATGTTTTCTGTTAATAAATATCAATACACAATGTGCAAATATGCGATATGCAAATAGTTGTAATTATGGAGATGTCCGTATGGAGGAGACACCAGCCAGATAAATGTAAATTAGTTGAAAAATAACACCTGGACATGTAAATTGAACCCTGGGACTTTGGCTTAGTGCGCCACTAAGCTATCCATGTCTCGTCCTGTGCTCTGTATCATAGAATGACGAATCCTGGATAATTCAGTGATAGAGCATTGGCGTACTAAGCCAAAGGTCCCAGTTTGGATCCTCGTATCTAGGTGTGGCTTTAAATTAATTTTAATTTAACTTAGGTTTTTGTTAAAATTACGATGAAGTGCGTAACTTTGTCACGATTGATCCTAAAAAAAAAGTGAAATATGAAATTGAAAAACAATTATTACTAGTTTTACATTTATATTTATTTATCTACATAATCTTCACCAATATTGATACAATCATTCCACCTCTAAAGCAGTGCTTAAAACCCACATCATAGACGTCTTTTGTCTGCTGACTCAAGTCACATTCCCACCTCATCTTCAACAACTTTGACATAAGTGAAAAGTTTACTGCCTAGATGTTTTTTTTAGTGGATCAAACAGGTGAAAATCTCTAGGGGTTGAGTCGCGGTTGAAAAGTGGATGTTCAGAAAATTCTCAGCGTAGTTCTTCGCTTCTTTTATTGATTAAATGAGCTGTATGTAGTCTGGCATTGTCATGATGGAGCAGTTATCCTCTTTCCCGTAGGCCTGGTTCTTTTTTACGAACTGCAACCTGGAACTTTGACACAGTACAATGCAACATTCACCCCCCAGCCCCCTCCCTTGCTTCCAAAAATGGGCTAAAAGTACTCTCAAAGAAACTTAATAAAACTGTAACCCTAACCTTCCCTGATGAAGGCGTAACCATAAATTTTTTTGGTTGAAGGCAAACTTGTATGTTTCCATTGAATTGAAGCTTGGATTGAATGATAGTGATGCATCTGCTAAGGGTGAAGTCCAAGACCAGATAAATACAATATTATCCAGATAATGTTGACGTTATCCAAAATACGTAGATAGTGTTGAGTGAAAGGTGAATGTATAATTTTTTTTCTAAGTTTATCCATATAATATTGACATAATCCATCCGCACTTGAATAGTGGAAATTTCTATGGTTGATGCTAGGTTAATTTGGATTAGTTTAGGTGAGTTTAGGCCATCTAGATTAGTAAGTTAGACTAGGTAAAGATAGGTTAGTTTAGTGGAAAATAAAGCATAAAATGAGGCATTTCGAATGTTAATGCACTGCTACGATCCAATTTACTGTCCAATTTTGAAATATTGCTTAAAAATAATATTTGTATTGAAACTTACTTAGTTTTACAAATATTATTCCACGTTGTCCAAATCTTGCTAGCTATTGTCGATATTGTCCAGATAATATCTTAAATGAAATAAACTACTTTCTATTTGTGACTTCATCCAGTGCATCTGACTAATGCTGACATATCCCAGCTAATCTCGACAATTCCAGGATTTCTCACGTTACCTGTAACATACCCATGATTCATCTCCAGTAACAATCATGCTGAACACCTCTTCTCCTTCATCTGCATACCGACAGAGATGTTACAAAGACAAACAGATTTAGTTCATTTTTTATTTCCGAATCAGTTTTCTGGGCACCCACCCAGCTGTGCATGCGTTCCAAAGATTCAAACGATCATGCATTATGTTGTAGGCTAAACAATGATAGCCATTGTTATCGTTATTCTCCCCTCAGATAGAATTATATCTTCCTCCCACCACACAGTTTCTTCTGTCACAATCTCAATGTTGCGACCAGGTCGGTCTTCATTTGAGACTTTAGAGCATCCATGAGTTTATCGACCCGGTTGTATACTGCATTACGCGACAAACATTCGCACCATAAACATACATCTTTTCCTTATGTATATCCTTTGCAGGAAGTCCTTTCGCCCACAAAAACCGCACATCCGCACCTTGTAGGTATGCTCCTCGAGCACTGAACTGCGCATGAGTTATTTTATGCTTGCTACCTAAGCTTTTGTTTAATCGTATGGTACATTTGACTGGGAGTGACTTTGACGTCCAGGGCAGGTTGCCTTATGTGTAGACTATCAGCAATGAGATGATGTGCTGATAGTTATTATGAAGTTGAAGAGCCGGGGTGAGTCTTAACCCAACTTAAACCTAGCTAACCAAGACCTGGTGACCATTGGGATTATCCCTCTAAAAGGAAAAATACCCAAGGTACCAGCCGGGAATCGAACCCAGGACTCCTAGACTCGTAGCCAGGTTCACTGACCACCACACCACAGGGCCGGTTACCTAAGCTGTCATCAAGGTGGATTGTGTTGGCATCTTGTGACATATTTATAGCTTACTAGATTCCACTTACAGCTATCCCACATCCATTTGTGACAGGTAGATAAAGGAAAATACGACACGTTTAGAAAAGCGTGACCATTGGTGTATTATTATTATTATTATTATTGCGTAAATTTCGATTCGCACTTAGATGCTAATTTATTTATTTACCTGTGACTTGCTTCTTTGTAACCGTCCATAACGACAGTCCGACTTCTACGAAGTACAATGGGCTTTTCTGATCGGGAATCATTGGACATAGCTATCTGGTTAATGCGGAGTCGAACTCTTCTTACGGACTACGGATCTTAAAGATTACGGAGCACGTGGACGGGGCTATAACTCTTATGTTAATAATCTTTTGATTCCGTCAACAAACAAACATAGGTGGCATTGTATCACCGATTGTTGAAGTTGTTTGTCATCGAGCTTTGAATGGTTTCTATGAAAGCGAGAAGGTTTTCATTGTTCTCGCTGTCTCGGCTTTTGCTCTCTGCACACAATCGAGACTCAGGAGCGCGTTTCCAGACCAGTCGAGTCGTTATTAGTGCCAAGGTGTGTTTGGTATATTAGTGGTCAGAAAAGGACACCCTCACCCGTCGGATCGTGTGTCGAGCGTGTGATCGGAATGTGAGCATGTCGCCACTGAGGGTACGATTCTATACCGAGTCTCATACTTGAATGGTCTAAATACAGTCAATTTTTCATAGGAAGGACCTTTTAGATATATATTATATTATTATTATTATTATTATTATTAGCACCGCGTCTTACTACCCGTTCGGGTTACACGCACTTACGCTAATGGGTAATGGTAGGGTGATTGTGAGATGAAATGAAGGACCTACAGTTTAACGTGGAATCCGAACCACGGTGGTGGCCTGGCATTCCCCACATTCACAAGATGGACCTTTTAGAGAATACAAACATATTTCTGAAGGTCAACATTGATAACGGCCGATGCCTTGGCTCAGTTGGATGCATGTCCATCTTCTAAGTTAGGAATCCCGGTTATGTTTAAGACTTAGATAAAAACTTAAAATTAGCAATATAAAGGGAAATGATATAATACACGGATGAATTAATAAAATGTTAAAAATTATTAAAAGGTTAAAACTGATATAATTTAATGTTCAAAAACTGGTTAATCTATGCTTTCAACAAACATAAATATGTAGTAATAAGATTAAAAATGTATCAATAACATCATCAACAAATTATTAGACAATAAATTGACGACAAGTCAAAAAAATAACATATACAACATATTAAAATATAATTAAAATATCCAGAACAAAAAGTGAGGATAACACACAGTTTACATTCCAACACTGATGTTGAATAGTTCAATACAACTGACCTCGTAGGTATAGCGTCTTTCAAAGTGATACAAAAGAATGAGATTGTAAGGTATTGGTCTGTGATTAATACTTTGGTAATTAATGTCTTATTCTTGTTTAGTCCCATTACTCCTTTAGCAGGTAATTGGTGTTTAAAATAAGGCCGATTCAATTCTTGCCGACATGTCTAGGTATATGGATTATGGTATAATCGTAACGAAACATGTCGGCAAGAATTGAATCAGCCTTATTTTAAACACTAATTACCTGCTAAAGGAGTAATGGGACTAAACAAGAATAAGACATATTAATTACCAAAGTTTTAATCACAGACCAAGACCTTACAATCACATTCTTTTGTATCAGTTTGAAAGACGCTATACCTACGAGGTTAGTTGTATTGAACTATTCAACATCAGTGTTGGAATGTAAACTGTGTGTTATCCTCAATTTTTGTTCTGGATATTTTAATTATATTTTAATATGTTGTATATGTTATTTTTTTGACTTGTCATCAATTTATTGTCTAATAATTGTTGTTGATGATGTTATTGATACATTTTAAATCTTATTATGACATATTTATGCTTGTTTAAAGCACAGTTTAACAGGTTTTTGAACATTAAATTATATCAATTTCAACCTTTTAATAATTTTTAACATTTCATTAATTCATCAGTGTATTATATCCTTTCAATTAATATTGCTAATCTTAAATTTATATCTAGGTCTTAACAATAATCATTAATGCTCCTTACTTTATTACTATTTAGAATATCTTCTAAAATGGTATAGGATTCCCGTGTTCGATTCCCAGCATGTATGAAAATCTATTATGTGTGAATTGCGAGTTTCCTTACTTTTACAGTGATGAGCTAGCTTCCGGGGGCTATTAATACAATTTAGTGAGCTTTAGTTATACAGAGATACAGCTTATGTGTTAACGCAATGAATCTCTAATCCCTTAGAGTAGGAAATAGTAGAAGGTCTCTCAAAAAGTTTATGTTTTTTTCCCTTTAATCCCTCAGTGAAAATGTTTGTACAGCAATGATTGAGCTCTTTCATTTTAGACCTAATATTCAATATTACAGTGTTTTTTTTGTGAACATAAGTAATGGGGAATTTAATAACAATACGATGACCTGAAGATGTTTAACAGCTGCTAAAATGTCGACCATTTTATCCGTAAGTCAATAATTTAATACGAAGTGTTGACCCTTGCGGACCAAATATCGATCTTTTTTATTGGTCCAAATATACAAATGAGAACATTAATTCTTTAAAAATAAAATTATAAAATTTAAAACTGGGAGTAAAATGTTTTATATAAATATAGTGCAATTAATGCTTGTGTTTGCTAGTGTATATTATTTCATTTCACATATATTATGAGTTTTGAGTACATAACTAGATTTTTAAACAATAGAGCGTGAAGGCCCGTGCGGAGTTTCGTACCATTTACGAGTATTTCTAGTGTGTACTCGTTTCCAACCTAGTTAAGCGATTTTTATTAAAACACCTCAATGTCAAATAAAGTTTGAGTTAGCCTATTGATGTATAGTAAATGAGAAGACGGGGAAATATGACTGATGGTAAATGGGTTGTCCAAAATAGGGTAAATATTGGCTCGGCTTTCATCAATTCTGAATGAAGTCTGCACTTTTCGTGCGTGTGCTAATGTTTACAAGTTTTTATATTTTGTGCTTAAATATTTCTTGTTTTTTATGTATGTATGTATGTATGTGTGTATGTATGTATGTATGTATGTATGTATGAATGTATATATGTATGTATGTATGTATGTATGTATGTATGTATGTATGTATGTATGTATGTATGTATGTATGTACGTGTGTATGTATGTGTATGTATGTATGTATGTATGTACGTATGTATGTATGTGTATGTATGTATGTATGTGTATGTATGTATGTATGTGTATGTATGTATGTATGTATGTGTGTATGTATGTGTATGTATGTATGTATGTGTGTATGTATGTATGTATGTGTATGTATGTATGTATGTATGTATGTGTGTATGTATGTATGTATGTATGTATGTGTGTATGTATGTATGTATGTATGTATGAATGTATATATGTATGTATGTATGTGTATGTATGTATGTGTGTATGTATGTATGTGTGTATGTATGTATGTATGTATGTGTGTATGTATGTATGTATGAATGTATATATGTATGTATGTATGTGTATGTATGTATGTGTGTATGTATGTATGTGTGTATGTATGAATGTATATATGTATGTATGTATGTATGTATGTATGTATGTATGTATGTATGTATGTGTATGTATGTATGTATGTATGTGTGTATGTATGTATGTGTATGTATGTATGTATGTATGTGTGTATGTATGTATGTATGTATGTATGTGTATGTATTGTATGTATGTATGTATGTATGTGTGTATGTATGTATGTATGTATGTATGTATGTATGTATGTGTGTATGTATGTATGTATGTATGTATATATGTATGTATGTATGTGTATGTATGTATGTGTGTATGTATGTATGTGTGTATGTATGTATGTATGTATGTATGTATGTATGTGTATGTATGTATGTGTATGTATGTATGTATGTGTGTATGTATGTATGTATGTATGTATGTGTATGTATGTATGTATGTATGTGTATGTGTGTATGTATGTATGTATATATGTATATATGTATATATGTATGTATGTATGTATGTATGTATGTATGAATGTATATATGTATGTATGTATGTAAGTGTGTGTATGTATGTATGTATGTATATATGTATATATGTATATATGTATGTATGTATGTATGTATGTATGTATGTATGTATGAATGTATATATGTATGTATGTATGTAAGTGTGTGTATGTTTGTATGTGTATGTATATGTATATGTATATGTGTGTATGTTGTTATTTACATTTATTTGAAAATATCAATGACGAAACAAATCACTCTGATAGATAATGCGATGTTTCTGTACCTGTGACAATGTTCCTTGTGCAGGGTTACACTTATACCCATTTTATCGAGCTGTTGCTATTCAATGAATATTTTGAATATAACTTGTGAACAGCGGTAGCTGGCACCGACTGTTAATCTCAGTGGATTGGTTTTTTTTTTTTACATGTTTGTCCCTATGGTTGGTTTCCGACAGGAAGTACGTATATGACAGTCATAAATGCTTATAAAACTCGTTTCACATATTCATTTATATGCCAAGTTCAACTGTCATATTTGATGGATAATATCAATACTTTTACATAAACACTATAAATGTTGACAGAAAAAATAATATGGGTTGTAATAATTATATTAATTTCTGACTAGTTGACCTAACTAAATTGCACGAGACTACACTAATAACGAGACTTCTGGGTATTTAATGTCGGGTAGAACATCAGCGATTACCTAGTTGCTATGATACTGCAACTCAGGACTAAAATACATTCTTTTTTTTATGCTAGACATCCTTAACCTATACGACTGACACAAAGATATTATTATTAGTTGTTCTCTCTTAAGACAAACCCATTACTTTTGTCAGTGAACTTAAGAACCGCCAATGCGCCCTGTCCTCTGCCTCATCCTTCAGTTCCTAGAATTTTCTTCTTTCCCTTAAGTCATCTAATATTTGAATCCTACTTTATTATTATTATTATTATTAGCACCGCGTCTTACTACCCGTTCGGGTTACACACACTTACGCTAATGTGTAATGGTAGGGTGATTGTGAGATGAAATGAAGGACCTACAGTTTAACGTGGAATCCGAACCACGGTGGTGGCCTGGCATTCCACACATTCACAAGATGTCTTGTCAGAGGTGTAGGAAGGGTTTGGAAATCAGATAAATCTGTGCCGGGACCGAGGATTGAACCCCAGCCGCCAGCACAGAAGTCTGACACCTTATCCCTAGACCACCAGGTCACCGAATCCTACTTTCTTAAACTCTTCTTTCCCTCAACCTTTCCTTTCATAACGTCGTGCAGAAGACAGTTCCTCCCAAGGATGTGTCTAATCCAGTTTGCTTAGTACCGAAGAATTGCATCCAAAATGGTTCTCTTCTCACCCACTATTCTTAGGACTTCTTCAATTGCCATAAATGTTATTCTTCCAGTTGAAAAATCCATCGACATAGGTTGAAGCCAGTTAAAACTACGGAAAAATAGAAACCTTGATCTCAGTCAAAATTTTTCCATCGTCCTTGATTTTTAGAATGATTTGAAAAAATAGATCTATCGTCCTTGATTTTTAGAACACTTGGATTTTTAATTTCCAAAGAATAAAAACAATAAGATGAAAATAACCTAGTACTGAAACTTGTCTTTGAAAGCTGATATCGAAGAAAATAATAATATAGAAAATGAATTGTAAAATATATAGAGACAGCTTATAAAACAAGAAAACTCTTTTTAATCTTATATGTTATATCATATTTAAAGAATCCACATAAACCTTGTTTTTAATACTTTCTTGCTCTACTGAGCTTCACCGCTGTGCCGCTAGACTTCGTCAAGTAATCCTAATGACGCTAAAGCAGCGATCATATAACATTTTCACATCACCATCTTCCATTAAGAAAATTGATGAAAAATAAATAAAATCATCTCAAGTCAATTCGCCAGGATAATCATTGCAGGGCTTATGTAAGTGACCTAAACGATACATATTATGGCTTGAAATTGTATTTCCCAGTTCTGGAATGTGGTAGAAAATCTCCTTGGCACTGAATTAGACCTATATTCAAACATAAAACTTGTGTAATTCGTAATTCTACATTTGGCCCATCGAACTGTATGGAACTGAAACTTGGACTATTAGGAAGATGGGAAATAAATAAGTGGAGAGCTTTGGATTGTGGTGATGGAGATGACTTGAGAAGATAAGATGGAAAAACAGTTTGACAAATCAAGAAGGCCTAGGAAAATCGGGTGAGAAGAGAACAATTTTGAAGCGGCCGGGGTTCAATCCTTGGTCCCGGCACATATTTATCTGAATGCCAAACCCTTCCTTCACCTCTGACAAGACATCTTGTGAATGTGGGGAATGCCAGGTTGCCACCGTGGTTCGGATTCCACGTTAAACTGTAGGTCCTTCATTTCATCTCACAATCACCCTAACCATTACACATTAGCGTAAGTGCGTATAACCCGAACGGGTAGTAAGACGCGGTGCTAATAATAATAATAATAATAACAATTTTGAATGTGATTCCTCGATGCAAAGAAAACTGGATCGGACACATCCTTAGAAGAAACTGTCTTCTGGACGACGTCATAAAAGGAAAGATTGAGGTAAAGGGGAGCTTAGGAAGGAGGAGGATTCAAATATTGGATGACTTGAAGGAAATAAGAAATTTCTGGGAGCTGAGGGAGGAGGCATAGGACAGGGTGCATTGGCGGTCTAAGCTCACTGACAAAAGGAATGAGCCTGTCGTAAGACAGAATAACTAATATAATAATAATAATTATTATTACTATTCATACATACATATCATACATACATACATACATACATACATACATACATACATACATACATACATATATACATACATACATACATACATACATACATACACATATATACATACATACATACATACACATATATACATACATACATACATACATACATACATACATACACATATATACATACATACACATATATACATACATACACACATATACATACATACATACATACATACATACATACATACATACATACATACATAATAATAATAATAATAATAATAATAATAATAATAATTATTATTATTATTATTATTATTATTATTATTATTATTATAACTTGAGGCCGTCTTGGCTGGTTGGCTACTTGCTTAGTGGCCATCATGGAGTTCAGCGTAAGAACAAACTTTAAACAATATTTACTATCAGAAAAGACCTTTCTTGTGAAAATTAGACTGTACAAACTTTCCTTTCTTAATCTTTATTTTAATCACTTAGAACAAATTGTTCAAATAAATAATGAAAATGGCACATTCCCACGCTAACATTTATTAGTTTCTTTTGGTTCCACGCCCAGTCTTTCTTAGTCATACCCTAGACACGAGAGAGGCTTGTACAAATATGGGAGAGTGCGTGGAGTTAGAGAATCCTGGTTACGTCATAGTATATGTTTCTAGCTGCTACAGTCCAAGGGCGGTCAGGTACAACTGGCTGGCATTAGGAGTGGAGTCTGTTTACTGGAAATGTGTTGCTATCTTGTGTTTATAACTGCTGCTACTACGGTCCATGTGAAGATGTCTGACAGGTATAACCATCTGTTGTCATTAGGAGTGGAGTCTGTTTACTGGAAATGTGTTAATGTCTTGTGTTTATAGCTGCTACTACTACGGTCCATGTGAAGATGGCGTCCAAATATAACTAGATGAAACGGATTATTGTGCTGTTTTTTTATATTGTGTTGCTGGATTATGTTTATAGTTGCTGTGCTTTTCCATACCAAGTATAGTGGCCTAACACAGCCAGCTGTTCCTTAGAAGAGGGTTATTCTTTTGTTTTCAGATTGTATGTTGATGAATTGTGCCTATAGCTAATTTACTGCGATATTCCATGTTAAATATGGTGGCCAAATACATCAAGAGAGGGCTATTCTTCTGTGTTCTGATTGTATGTTGATGGATTATGTTTTTAGGTGCTTCGCTTCTCCATATTAAAGATGGTGGCCAAATACAGCCAGTTGTTAACAAAGAGAGGGCTGTTCTTCGGTATGCTAGTAGGGAGCGTCTTCGCCATCTACTTCTGGGGCAGGCTGGAGGACTTTACAGATGTCAAGTCCCTACCCAGACGAAAGTATATTTACCTTTTTGACTATATTTAATTAAATTAACCATTAAACTCTGACCTGCAGTTTTAACATTAAGTGCAAGGATCTTTAATATAATATAACCTTTCATTATACTGATATAAACTTGGTTTATCAAAGTGATGAACTTGTATGAAGTTTTACCAACACTCAGACTATATTTTCTGCCATAAATAGGATACATATTTAAATGTAGTTTAATATTAAAGTTTAATTTTCACAGGAAGATCCTTTAAAAAAAGTGTATATTATTATAAGCGCTATTTTACGGATATTTATAATATCTATCAAAAGTGACAGGTACAGATCATATTATTTGACGTGTGTGTACGTGAAAAGAGATGTAACTTTATAAGCTGTCAGATCCTATGAAAATTAAATAATACATTTCTGAGCTTCAGCAAAACGAGCTTGTATGAAAGGGGCCCTACTCCCAGGGCTATCAGCACATTTACACTAATGGGTT
The DNA here is from genome assembly GCA_902151445.1 of Timema monikensis. Taxonomy (NCBI): domain Eukaryota; kingdom Metazoa; phylum Arthropoda; class Insecta; order Phasmatodea; family Timematidae; genus Timema; species Timema monikensis. Next base: position 42,712 of record CABFVZ010000550.1, on the reverse strand, counting down.
AGGGATGGGGAAGGTAGAATATACGTGAAGTGTACTCACATTTGCTAAGAGGAAGAGTCGAAATCCATCTAGGTATTATATCCTTGAGCATCCTATCAATGACAAACCAGACCAGATGAGTTTGACGCCTTACTCCGCATGCCTATTGAATCGGGCAAGGTTTTTTTCCCGATGATTGTAATTCCTGAAACTTTGGAGTGTGTGTTGCTGACATTCTACCCTAGGTTAAGTAAACTATACCCTGAATTTGTTAGGAAACCCTTCAATGGCCGAACGATCTAAGGCGTCACCCTAGTGCTAGACTGGCATGCTGATGACGGGGAGATTGGGGTTCAAATACAGGTCTACTAGGGGGTGGTTTTTTTTTATAGATTGTTTCCCACTTTCTTCCACGCAAATTCTGGTATATTAACACTAAAATTCTTCCATCCTCATTCCTGCCTCATTAGAGTAATTATACTATATACGTATAACCTGAACAGGTAGTAAGACTAAAATACATACATATACATATACATTTACATACATACATACATACATACATACATAATCACACCATTCCCTTACGTGGTGGACAAGAAACTGTGCATATAATTAAAAAGACAATTCTACCTAATCCACCCTCATTAACTTTCTCCACATTTCCCTATCCTTGTATATTCCCTTGGCTTCAAAAACAACCATACACCGAGTTATAAATACTCTTTTATTCTTAAAAACCTTAAGGTTTCTCTTTTCCACACATTCATCTACTACATATAGCCACGTCTTAAATGACCTACCCCTTCCTTTTGATCCATACATAATTTACATTCATATATTTGCTTCGTCACTCGATCCACACTCATCCTTTCAACATTCCCAAACCAACATAACAGGATTCCTTCACATTAACTTATTGGATTCCCTTTCAAACCACATTCATTCAGCCCCCATTCATTACCTACACTGTCAATACGAGTTTTTCCACATACATTTCTTAAATATCTCATTCCAACTGCATTCATCTTGCTCTTGTGTTTCTCTTGACAAACACACATTTCACATCCATGAAACAATGTTGGCGTAAACACATATTTATAAATTTCCGTCTCTGCCTATTTCGATATTACTTCATTTTTTTCAATAGTCTACATACAACCAACGAGACAACCGAGACACAAGTTTTAGAAACATTTATAATAAAATCCCTTGTCTGTCGCCACATACAAACTATTTGGTACATTCTGCAAGTCACTTTCATTCTCAGCCATTAACACGGCATCAACTGTACACAGCAGCACTCTCACATTCACATTGGAGATGTGTAAACCAACAAGCATCCCTCACACCCTGTTCATTGCCAAACCATTCACTCAAGGCTCCATCCACCCTAGCATACGCTTTATTTCCATTATATACTATCACAATTACATTTACTAACCATGCATCCTCATCATACTCTCTTGGAAAATTCCATAAAATACTACTATTCACCCGATTGTGTGTTTTCTCCAGATCAACGAATGCACAATCGACTTTCTTCCTTATTGCCATACAGTTCTCAATCATTTGCTGCAATGCAAATATCTGGTCCATACAACCTGGCGTAAAACCCCATTACACACCCCAAATCTTGTCCGCAGTTTTTTCACACCCTTTCAATTAGAACTTTTACAAAAAATTTGCCTGGAATATTCAACAAACTAATTGTCCTATAGTTCTTACATTCACTCATACTGCCTTAGCCTTTGTACAAAGGTGATAAATTGAATATTTATACGCTCGGAGGACCGTTTTGGAAATCCTTATTTCGTACTGCAATCCTATTGTGTAGTCGTATTTTGGTGGATTAAAAGGCCTTATAAAACGGGATCCTTACCAAAATCAGGGTATAGTAAATAGTATAATATATTAACATATAATTATGTAAAGAAAGTATAGGCTAGTTATTAGTTTTTTCTGATACAAGAACCTGTTGCTCAGAAAATTTATAGTTATAAATCAGTATCTTAGCTTATTATACATAAACTAAAAAACAGATTTCCATCTAGAGACCAGAAAGTAATTAACTGGCTCTGTAGCTCCAAATATACATCTGTTTTGTGGCAGCTGTACAGCGCATTGTTCTTCCCTCATTTTGATTGTGTTACTGCTCCCCCAGCGACTGCCGTAGCAGCGTTTCAAACAATAGTCTCATTCAGTCATTGTGATTGGCTGAACGTATTTAAAACAATATTGTATTTTATTGTTTGTTTTAATTTTTTGATCCGGGATTTATTTCACCATCATCATCATCATCATCAAATGTTTACAGCCTGTGGACGGATCAGTTTATCGTCTTTTAATCGTTTCCATCATTCTCCTTTTACTTGCACATTTCCAGTTATCTTCTCCCCCATCTCTTTAATTAGTCTCTCTTGTGGTATTCATCCTCTTCTTTTCCATCCTCATTACATGAACTTACTCGTACTATCTAATTTATTTATTTAGCCTTAGAAATAGATAATTAATAATGAATACAATTAAGTTTTTAGATAGGTAAACTAATTAAGCTACATGTTATAGCTCTTTATTGATTTTAATTTAATGTTAGATTGTGAAATAAAATGTCTTTAGTTTTATTATTTGAAAATGTTAGTCATGAACGATTCTATCTACAAGTTTGGTCTATAAATCTAAAATTACTTTAAAAGTTTTAGTACGTTCATATCTAAGGTAATTACCTTTTTTTTTTTTATCTATTTGAGTTATTTAACGTGCACTTTCTGAACCAACTGATTATATCAGCACATAAGAATTTCTAAGAGCGAGAGCAAAAAGGCTTACTAATTTTTCCAGGAAAGGTATTTTAACATACCTTCTAGGGTTGTTTTACCTGCCACAATCAACATGGGACCGACAGCTTTACTTCCTCTCCGAANTGTCCTATGGATTTTTATCGCTCAAAAATAATCAATTAATCCCAGTTAAATTTGAACCCACAAACATCGGGTCCTGAGACAAGCACTCTAACCCAAGACCAAGGTCATTAACTATTTAATCTAAGGTGAAAGGGTAAAAACGTTAATTAAGAAGCCATTGCACCCGCATTACTGTGGATAGAGAAGGTAAAAAAACACATGTGGGAAATCACTCCCTATGTGCCTAGCCTATAATCGAACCTTGGACCTTAAAGTCACAGGCGATCCAACTGATTGTGAGCCCGATGACATAGACAGCATGACCACCAGTGCGGCTTACCTCTGAAGGTAATGCAGGAGCCGTGCTGCTCAACATCCCTATAGGAGTTTACCATATGGAGTGTCGGAATGTCCTTAACTCCTCAAATAAACAGTGGTTCCTAAATTGTCGGTCACGGGTTGAATTTTGGTGGGTCTCGAACAGTTATATGTTAAGCTTTTGTAATTATTTTATAATATAAAAACAAGAAAAAATGGTAAAGTAAAACACTAAAGGGGGACTAAGGCTACACGAGCCGAATGTGACGGGAAATTGGAATTTATCCGTGCACCACTGCCCTCCTGCCTTCGAAAGTCGTATTATGAAGCTATTGAAGAACAATATTCAAAGTGCTTGAACTTCTACTTGATCCAGAATAATTATTTTACTTTATTGAGTGGTTAAATCAGGTAGCATTCATATCAAATCAAATATAATAATAAAAACCTCCAATAACCCCACACCCCAAATAAAAATAAGACCCAACTGGGTAGGGCTTTTTTTTTTAAATAATCCTATTTTTCCAACCCTCGTTTAAATATACGTTACCAGGCGCACTAGGCTTGATGGTATTGGCATCAAAACAGCTTTCGGAAGCCACCAAACACTTCCAGAGACTCCCGAACTGGCGTGCGTATTCGGATGTTGGTGGCTACACGGTCTGCACCGCAACGCACCATAAAAGTGCGGATGAACTCTCTTGACGATTCGTCCGCGTCGATGTGGGCCTGCTTCATGTAACCTTAGCTTAAACCAAATAATGGATTCTTAACTGCACCCGCCATATTGAATGTAGTTCGATGCTGACCAAGCCTCCTTTAGAGAGGAGAGCTACCAACTATCCGAACTTGAAGGATCTGATCCTCAATAATTGGTCAAGACGACATAACAATTGAGGAGAAGCCGACACCCTTCAAATTGGGCGTTTAAAAAAGTGTTAGGAGTTATGATCTCTCTCCTAAGATCCGGATAACTATAGATATACACTGGATATCATCTCTGAGCGAAATGCATGGCTACTATTAGGAAACAGCGTTGTCATTCTCTCGTGCAACGCTGGTTAGTCGAGTTGCCAGTAGCTCCTTCTTACCCTAGCACACCATTTTCAGACATAACCGAGAGCGAGCAGATTTGGCAACAGTCAACTGAGTGAGAGTGAAGATAAAGTTTTTCTCCATAAGACTTGCATTTCCCTCAGCAGTGATATTGGGTGTGGACCTGTTTCGGATCCATTTATGGGCATGGGTCCCAAGCGTCGTATACGAAAAGAGGTTTGTCACGACAATGTCGAACTTGGACTCGTTAGTTAACTTGTGGGTTACTGACGTGACGGTCTTCATGTTTCTCAAATCTTTATTGGCATAGTTTAAACAACATCACATTTAATGTAGCCATGCTGTAGACTAGTAGTATGATTTTTTAAAAATCATTTCTATGTATCTTATGAGAATTTCTCCTTCCCCATAGCCATCCTGACAAAACAACGACCATAGAAGGGGGTGAGGGGATAGCAATAAAATTATTAATAATTTTGAAACAAAAAAATAGTAGTGTAAAATAATAAATTAGAAATAACCTCGTTCCCCTCATGTCCATTAAGGCTAGGTGGTTAGTGAGAAAGATTGTCGTTCTTAAAATTGGGTCGCGGGTTTTGAAAAGGTACAGTACAGAGTATTTATTTTTACCATCGGTGGCTTACTATCCTATCTCTTTGAAACTTCTTAAATTCACCCACATCATCCTGTGTCCTTAGAGATGTCGTAAAATACGGACATCACAAACGGACAGTGATTAAGCGCAGGACTTAAATAACCCGTTTTTGGTGGCTGCATGGTCTATGGCGTAACTTTCATTATAGTCTTGGACTGCAGTTGATGGGGGCTCTAATTCCAGCTGGGCTTACAGAGGGTAGTTTTCCCTAAATGGTTTTCCACTCTTTCTCAATGTAAACGTGGATACACTTAATCTAAATTCGACCTATTCCCTAGAATATTAGCGTGATTAGTACATACGCGTTTAACCCGAGCGGGTAGTAAGAGCGGTGACAAAAAGTACTAAAATAAAGAATATTGCTTACAATATATCCACTTGTATATCGCTTGATATCTTTAACTTGAAGTCTTGAGACGGGATTCAAACGCGGATACCTCCGGAATCTTCAGTGACAGTAAATGTAAGCATTTAAAATAGTCTTAGAGAGTTAGAGTGCACAACCTGGTTTTACAAGTTCTAGAACTCCTAGCCGTTTAAAATAGCCATAGAGAGTTAGAATGTCTAACCTGGCTTTACAAGTTCTAGATATCCTCACCTGTTCTCAAAATTTGGTACCTCCGCGTTCAAAAAAATAAAAATACGAATTAAAAAAAGGTTTTCTTTGTTTGTTGACACATTTGTTGAACGATAAAAACTATTTATGCTAACCATGTTTAATTACACTAATGTGGTAAGGATGAGAACGGTATAGTTGATTTAAAATGAGCCCAAGTTTGAATGGAGGGATGGTGGGAAACAATTAATGAAAATCCACCCACCAGCTGGTATTCAAGCCTAGGCCTCCCCGTCATTAGAAAACCATATTAAACGAGCCTGACTTTTAGGCCTCGTATCCACTGATGCGTGTAGGCTTATTTCCAATTATAAATGTTATTTTAGTTTTTCAGTTCTAATGAATCTAAATAAATTATCTGTTTTTTTTTCTCTAACTTAGAAAATTCAAAGGCGTTTTCTTGTGTATATTGTTCCCCAATCTACTCCATATACGCCTAGGACTCTTGACCATGGCGGTGACCTGCTAGGTGACAGAGCGTCACATGGTAAATAAAGCCCCCAAGCAATGTTTGATTGTCCACCACTGCCCGCAGGATACTGAGGTCGACGTGGACATGGTCGTGCGAGCAGAACCAGTGCGTGCGACATATGCTCTCGGAACAGCGCCGCCCCCGCGTCTCCCTGGCGACGTGCACCATGCAGTGCGGTGCCCTGCCCCTCTGGCCTCGCCCCACGGGGCACACGGAGCTATCCACTACCTTCTCCAAGTTCCGGTTGGACCACCTCCAGGTCTCCTCCGCCGCCGCCACCCCCAAGGTGACAGAGCTCCTGGATCGCGCTGGGGGAATCTTCCTCGACAACCTCAAGGCGCTGTCCTGGCAGGGGCGGGGGCGCTACCAGGATGAGGTTCACGCTCTGGAGGCGTTCCAGGTAAAGCTCTCTGTGTCGGGAAGCAGCTCCGAGCTGGAGCCGTACCTCACCCTCAAGACAGACGAGGGGTACCGGCTCACGGTTAGGAAGCACGGGAAGACGCTTCATGCCACCGTGACGTCGGGAACCTTCTTTGGGGCTCGCCACGGTCTGGAGACGCTCTCTCAGATGATCTGGTACGACGAAGAGGATGACAGTGGGGTTCTGAGAGTCTTGGACAACGCCACCATTGATGACAGACCAGTGTTCCCTCATCGCGGTTTGATGATCGACACCTCCCGCAACTTCCTCCCACTCAGCTCCATCATGCTGACGATCGACGGGATGGCTGCTTCCAAACTCAACACCCTCCACTGGCACATGACTGACTCTCAGAGCTTCCCATTCGATTCCCCCAGGGTGCCTCAGATGGCGCAGTACGGGGCTTACTCCTTCGACGAGACGTACTCGAGTGCGGACGTCTCTTCCGTGGTGGAGCACGCGCGGGTGCGAGGGGTAAGGGTCCTTGTGGAGATTGACGCACCCGCGCACGCGGGGGTGGGGTGGCAGTGGGGGCCCATATCGGGGAAGGGGAATCTCACCCTGTGCGTCAACTACCAGCCGTGGCGGATGTACTGCGGGCAGCCACCATGCGGGCAGCTAAACCCTGTCAACGACCACACGTATAAGGTTCTCGGAGACTTGTACGCGGACCTAGTGGAGCTCACGCGGACCACGGACGAGTTCCACATGGGAGGAGACGAGGTGGACCTCAACTGTTGGGCGGCGCACAAAGATGTGTTGGGACAGAGCCCCAAGGCGAAGGAGAACCCTCAAGAGACACTTATGGACCTCTGGGGAAGCTTCCAGGTTCGAGCCTTGGAGAGGCTAAAGGTGGCCAATAGGCACGTCATGCCCAAAGCAGTCATCGTGTGGTCCAGCGAGCTCACCAAACCTAAGTATCTCACAAGGTAAAAAAAATTATACGACCAAGGCCGTAGCCAGCCAATAATTTCAGGGGGGGTTTGGTGGTCACATTCCCCAATTGAGGGAGGGTAGAAAAAAAAATTCTAAATGATAAATAGTTCTAGAGGCTATCTGATTTTTTTTATAGCAGCATAACCCCCTAACTGTCGAAGGCTAGGAGAAATTCTAAATATTAAACACCTCTAGAAGCTATCTGAAGTGTTTTTTTATGGTAACATAACCCCCTAATTGCCGAAGGCTATCAAAATTCTAAATATTAAACATACCTAGAGGCTATCTGAAGTGTTTTTATGGCAACATAGCCCCCTAATTACCGGAGGCTAGGAAAAATTATAAATATTTAACACCTCTAGAAGCTATCTAAAATGTTTTTTATGGCAACATAGCTCCCGAATTTGTACTTGTACGTTAATTTTGATATTGTTTGAATCATAAATAAAGCCATATATATCTTGTTCATAAAATTTCAAGGGGGTTTGAGCCCCCCGCTACCAAAAACCTGACTACGGCCTTGGATGCGACTAAATAGTATAGATAGGGTGGGTCGGAAACCATTTAAGGGTCTTTGCTGAGGAAAGTGGTGGACAAAGCACTGAGGTTTGTCTGACGCCCGGTGGAGCTCACCTGAGACACATTATTTTCAAAAAGTGTAGTATGTAGTTTGATTTTATTTAGATAGTGGATATTTATTACTCAATTCAAGTGTTAGTTTTCAAATTACTAATAGTCTAATTGTTTCGGTCCCACCCTGAGTTACTTTCTCATGCATAAATTTTGAATTTTCAAAAAAAGTCATCAATAAATTTCTCTTAAATTATTTTTTCTTAATTCATTATGTAAAACACTTGGCATGGAATCGTAAAGAGAAATTTAAAAAAATCAGTTGTCAGTAAACTACCTTTGATTTTAGAGCTAGAAACAAAATGAATATTCGGGCTCGGGGTGTAGCCATATAACATCTAATTATAAAGTTCGAACGGAATCCATCTAACCGTTTCGGTTGTAGCACCAGTTACAGACAGACTTGTTAGACGCACTTTTAACGATTACAATACTTTCTCTATGCTATAAAGTAAAATGGGTGAAAAATATTTCTAAATATTTTATTTTACTCTAGTTTTTTAATTCATCCCAAAACAAAAGTCGTTTTTGAAAATCAACTAGATATAATTTCACGCATTGGTACGCCAAGGTACGTTGTATGCGGTTGTCGCTTTTGACAAAAAGTGCCAATTTTTGACATAATCGTATGTAAGATAAATACTGTGACCTTTGGTCGAATTCGGTTAGTTGAACATTGACCCGTTTTTTAAATTAATTTATCGCACGTTACTACCCGTTCAGACTATACGCTTATTGACATTGGATTAGTGATAATAAAGGTAGAATTTAGAGGAAATATACCAGATTTTGCGTGGAGGGATATAGTTGGGAAACCTTTAGGGGAGAAAAATTGTAGGTACATCAGATCGAGATTAGAAACCCGATCTCCTCCCCACTACCCCGGCACTCAAATATATTGAGATAGTGACGCCTCAAGGTGATAGAATAGTCGACCAGAAATTCCCAAACGTCAGAAACCAAGTGGGCTTATAACGTTACTGGTTGGAGTTGTCCGGTAGTAGGGGAACAGACAGGGGAGGCGGAAAATGCAAGCGACAATACAATGGGTGTTGTATTAAATGACATCATTCTATTAAAATTATAGCACCACGTCTTACTACCTGTTCAGGTTATATACTTAAGTACTCATTACTCTAATGGGTTGGGAATTGGGAAGGTTGAATTTAAAGGAAGTGAACCCACATTTGTGTGGAAGGAGAGTGGAAAACCATTTAGGAAAAACCCTCTAGTTCACCCGACCAAGATTCGAACCTTAATATACCCGTCCTCGGCAGTCTAGCTTAACACGAAACTAGTGCGTTAGTCAACTACGCCACCGAGGCGGGTCGACAACATCCTATTCCCAAAGATCTATTCTACGCTCCTATATTAGTTACCTTTCATTTCCCGGGCATTTATCTCTCAATGAGCAGCAGAAATAATGTGGATTTTTGTAATTTTCAGAAAGAAAATGTAAACTTTTAAATTCCGTTTACAAGTATATATATGTATGTATAGAGTCATAGAAAATAGTTTTGTGTTCATTCCAGTAAACAACAACAAACTCGTGTACTGTTGAATGTTTTGTCAACATTTAACCTAAGCGCAACATCTAATTGACACTATCTCAGCTACCTAGGACACCCCTTAAGGTGGGAGTCTAGAAAACGTGCAGTTTTTATAGCAAATCTTTTTGGCCTAAATTAATAAAAAAAATCTCCAGTAGAAGCAAAGAGTTTAACTTTCTTCACATGTTAATATCAATAGTTCTTGAATGTCTTTCCAGGTAGAACGAGCTTAGAACAGTCGGGTAGATTAGAGTTCGTGCATTGTGTGGGGTATGGTTGTGGTATTTTACACTAAACCCCAGGGAAGGATTGTGACAACCTGTACACATGGAAATGTTTCTGCCGCAGGTACTTGAATAAAGAGGTGTTCGTCGTGCAGGTTTGGGGAGGAAGCGATTGGGCGGACACTGCAGATCTCCTCAACGCCAATTATCGGGTGATCCTCTCCCACGTGAACGCCTGGTATCTGGACTGCGGTTTTGGAAACTGGTTTGGACCAGGCCCCGGGTCCTGTGGGCCCATGGCATCTTGGCAGACCGTCTACCAGCACCGACCCTGGGTCAATATGGGGCTCACCTCCGAACAACGGGCCCTGATCCTTGGCGGAGAAGCTTGCCTTTGGTCAGAGCAGGTAAACCAGAACTCTCTAGAGTCGCGACTGTGGCCGCGGGCCGCGGCACTCGCCGAGAGGCTCTGGACCGACCCCGACGCGAACATGGATGGTGGTGGATCTTCCAATGCGCAGCAAAGGAACGTCTCCGGCATTCAGCCTCAGAGGATCCCTGACCAGTTAGACTGGAACTTGAGGGAAGCCCATGGAAGGCTGTCTCTCCAGAGGGATAGGCTGGTGGCCCGGGGCATCGGAGCAAGTGTCGTTTGGCCGGAATGGTGCCGACAAAATCCGACGCTCTGTCTGAATTCTTTGGTAGAACCCAGGAGAAGATTGTAGGTAGTAGGCGGCTCTTCTTTTACTTCCAGGGACATCAGTCTAAGGTGGTATAAGGTATATAGAGCATTGGAGGAAGTAGTACCTGCTCTCCTGTGACTTCCAGGGAGATTATGACCATCTTTGAACGGTCCAAGGTATATTGGAGGAAGTATTACCTGTTCTCCTGTGACTTACAGGAAGATAATGACCATCTTTGAACGGTCCAAGGTATATAGAGCATTGGAGGAAATAGTACCTGCTCTCCTGTGACTTCCAGGGAGATTATGACCATCTTTGAACGGTCCAAGGTATATAGAGCATTAGAGGAAGTAGTACCTGCTCTCCTGTGACTTCCAGGGAGATTATGACCATCTTTGAACGGTCCAAGGTATATAGAGCATTGAAGGAAGTATTGCCTGTTCTCCTGTGACTTACAGGAAGATTATGACAAACCTCAAGTGGTCCAAGTGATACCGAGTAAAGGAGTAAGATGAAAGTGTTTCTCAAGGCTCTACGTCATGATACGAGTACATCGTGTAGCCATAGCAACAAATTGTTGTTTTTTTATTGACTTAGAATGGGTCACTGACAATAAAATCGTTTCCTAGCATGTATTTATGAAAGTGTTTTTGTTACCATACAACATAGGTCTATTATTATTATTATTATTATTTTTTACAAAAAATCTAAGTTGCAATTAATATCATGATCTGCCTAAAATTAAAACGGTGTCCTCCATAATTTAGCGTATTAGTTATCGTAAAATAAACGCATTGACATTTCGTATTAATCTATTTTTCTGTGAAACGACCACGTGACACAAGAAACAAACCTAAAGCTAGTGGTTCCTACCATGGCTTTACAAGTTTCTAGTTCTACTTTGCTGGTTTTTTTAGCGCCGCGTTTTACTATCCTTTTGGGTTAAACGTCTATGTACTAACTACGCTAATGTGTTAGGGATTACGACTGTTGAATTAAGAAGAAGTGTACCCGCATTTGAATGTAGGGAGAGTCGGATATACCTAAGGGCCCCCTTCCCCCTCAGTAGACTCCGTTACTGTGGATTCACACGTTCACCGAAAAACAGCGCAGAACAGAAACGTGGTCACGTGACAAGCTCTAAGCCAATCACAAGATTTCCGCCTCATCGGCTCGAGCTGTTTTGCTGAAGTTCAACTCATCTCTACTTCGTCCGCTCTGCCTCAGATCTTCAGCACAAGAGAACCAATCAAATTTAAGGCAGCCATCACAAATTAGTGCGCATTTGCATATGACAGCGAATGCGCTGTAGAGCTAGAAGCAAGCAGACAGCTTCGTTGTGGATCCGGACCACTGGGTGCTGCCATCTGGACGTGTCCAACTGGGCGCTGGCATGACTGGGCGCCAACACATGTGGGCACCAGTGTAAATAAGTAATAATTTTTTTTTACGTAAAAATTCATTTTTGGAATTGTTTAAAAAAAATCATAACAGAGGAACCTTAATTTGTTTGTATTTATAAAGTTAGCGTGGCCTTAAAAATGTGTGTTTTAATTGTAAAATAAACTAAAGTTAGGTTAGGTTAGCTTAGTTATTTTTCACGTCTTTTTATGTGTTTAGTTTAAAAAATTTTAAAATATCAAGTAGTTTAACTTTATAAATACAAACAAATTAAGGTTCCTCTCATGATTTTTTTAACAACTCCAAAAATGAATATTTACGTAAAAAAAATCATTCCGTTTGTACACTGGCACCCAATTGTCTTGGCGCCCAGTCTTTCCAGTGCCCAGTTGGCCACGCCCGGTTGGCGGCGCCCAGTTGTCCTAGACAGCTACGTTGGCCGTTGTGTGGAGATTTGAAATAACCCGTTAATGTAAAGCGTGTGTATCGATGTATTGGATTGTTGCACGAAACAGCGCTATAATTTGTAAACATCCATCAAGAGAATTATATAACATATATGTTCATCCACTAGAAAATAAAATATGTTGATAACTAACCAGCTGTTTTAAGTTTGCGTTGCGTTACATCATGGGTCAACATATTGTGTGTGAATTGCCGCACTACTGAGGCAGATTCTACTTTATATTTTTGGTGAACGTGTAAATCAAACCTTATAGCTTAGACCATGCGGCCACCGAAGTGGGTAAGTTAATATTAAATAAGGGCTTAGTTATTATATTATTTCCAACTTTATTTAAAATTCAACGAATTTACTCGTGTTTCTGAGCAACCAGTTAAAAGTGATTCATTAATTGCAATAAATACTGAAAGAATCTTGCGACTATTGCAAGATTTTGTTAGGAATAACCTTATATACCAGATGAATAAGGAATAACATTCTTCCTTTCAAAATCCTTATATATATATATGAACTCACTAGGTTAAAATACATTTGAAAGGTACAGAAGAAAAAGGGCCACAGTCTAATTTTCACGTAAATTGAGTAAGTGCTGCCATCTGTTAGACAATCATGACACCCTTCTAATTATTTATAGTATGGTTAGAGGAGGTTTCTGTCATATTTAAATCAATTAAAAAAATAAAGAAAGCATTTGTTAATGTCTTTATGGGGTTTGAGTTATAAAAGATGTCCTTGAAAATGTTTGTAATGTTAAATTCCTCTTTTTCTATTGTATCTAAACAATTATATAATATACTTACTGTGACATTCTCTGATTAATATATTTGATGATTATAATTTGAAACAGATATTTATAAATACATGAAATACAAAACTTGTGCTATTCAAACAAATAACTACTTCGAATAAAGTTTACTAAACAATTTCTTTATCAAAGATAAATATAAACTTACAAATGCTCTTTTGTAAAGCTCAGTTTAATTTTGTAATTAGCTTTACATATTTTAGTAAAATCACTATTTTTTTTTCATCTGTTTTGAGATATAAGTGTTAATGATGTGAAACAAAACTTTAATTAAATTGTTAATGTAGATAAATATTGTTAAAATAAAATTTTGTAATAGGGACCTGTACCAAAGTTGGCATTAGTTATAGATTTATATTAACTCAATTGTGATATATATTATTGTAGTTAAATAATATAAGGGTTTCTTATTTGTTATAATGCTGCCCAAAAAAAAAATCTATGATAGGTAAGTTATTTAATATTTACTGTAGATAATTAAATGTGATGTATGTTTAGTATTAACTATTTTAACTATGAGATAAATAATTTTTACTATAAATACAATTCATGGAATTTTATTCATCCACTTAATTTTAAATAAATAAGGGTTGTTATACAGAAGTAGCTATAATATAAACAGTGGACTCTGGTGGTCAAGGGGTAAAGTACTCGCCTCAGGACACGATGTTCGTTGGTTCAAACCCAGCCGAGGTTGACGGATTCATCTTGAGCGATAATAATCCGTAGCACGACTTCTATAGGAGGGTAAGTAAAGTCGTCGGTCTCATGTCGATTGTGGCATGTAAAAGAATCTTGGAAGGTATGTGAAAATATCATTCCCGGCAAAAATTGGAAGGCCATTTCAACCTCACGCATAGAAATTTAATGTGGAATGCTACGAGAAACTACTACACGCTCTGATCTCCCATAGAACATGGGATTTATACCAGATGGTGCAGGCACTACTAGCCAACCTAATAGAACAATATTTCCCAAGCTTTGGTAAGTTACGTACCCCTTTAGAGCCCATGGCCTAATAAACTTCCATACAAAAATAAGAAATAATATCTTCTATCTTGTAAAGTACAAACCGACCGTTCCAAATTTGTATAAGGTTACATTGTTAAGTTAAACAAAGCTTTTAAAAGCCATGAAACCGCATCAAAATGATCGTTTATTTGTTACTCAAACTTATTCTATTTTTAAATATTGTATGATTAATAAAACGCATTTGTAGGTCGCGCACCCCCCTGAAATCCTTAGTGTACCCCTAGAGATACGCGTATCATATTTTGGGCAACACAGATAATATTCTAACAATTTTGCATGATTAAAATGTATAGTATTAAAAACATAGCTTATTTATTCAAAAATCGCATTCATTTCCATTTGTGACTGGTTTACCGTTCTTTTTTACAGGCTAATGAAGATTATATTACCAGAAAGATCCACTCTATTTGTCTTGTGCACTAATATTAGTTAAATTAATTTGCTATTGGTTTGAACTGGCACATTATAGATATGCACTACAAGAAAAAACAATCGTAATAGCTTCTGGGCTAGTTAAAAATGAATAAACAATCATGATAAAAACATCAAAAGCTAAAACAAACAAAAACAACAAATCAAAATCACATAAAAAAATTTCACCCACACAAAGTTCTTTATTCAATAGCTGAAACAGTTTCTACTAAAAATGATAAATTTTATTTGTTACTGTAAATAGCTATAAACAAAAATCAATACATGGCTGAACTTTCTAAGGCGTCACTTGTGATAGACAGACCTGGTGATGATGGGGATATTGGAGTTTGAATCCCGTTTGGATCTAACGAGTGGGGTTTTCCCTAAATGGTTTCCCACCCTCCTTCTAAGCAAATGGGGCAGATTCCCTTCCAAATGCTTCCTTCCTATCTCCTACCCCGTTAGAGTAATAGTTATTATAAATGTGTACAGCCTGAACGGGTAGTAAGAAGTGGTAATATAATACAGAATGTTCGGAAACTCACTGCATTTATAATTTGATTGAACCAAAAGTAATACAAAATCCCTGCACACTTACTTGCGTGTACAACATTTTTCATAGGAATTAGGTGCGCGGAATTGCACATGTAATATCGGTAAGCACTTTCTGTGATGTAGGACCATTAATGATGACCCTCAGAACGTATTGCCATTTCTATATGGGCTGGTGTGTTGTTTACTATTGATTGTGATATGTTCTGCTGCCGTGCTTCAAGATGTAGAGGTGTGCAGTGCCACGCGCCTAACTCCTATGCAACCTGTTGTACACTCATGCTTGCACAGCTTTGCTCTCCAGGTGCTGAACGCCGAAACTTTGAGCCCAATTTAATGGAATAAGCATAATTTGCCGTATGTAAGTGTACAGGGATTTTGAATTACTTTTGGTTCAAAAAATTATAGGTGCAGTTTGAGCCTTGAGTTTCCGAACACCATGTAAATATGAACCAATACTGTTAATTTAATGCCTCAAATTTCTTTTCAAAATCATTTAATGATGTTTGAACTGTTATTTTTTAATCAATATAATATATGAAGAATCCGTTCAAATGTATCTTAAACGAATTGAAGTACCCGGTTTATTCCGGGAGAGAAGTTTTTAGTTTAATGATTGTACCGTGGACGGTGTATCTCGCAACGCTCATGACAGACAGAAACAAACTCTCAATTTTATTGTTATAGAAATATAAGAGAGAAGATTAAGTTGTAATAACAATATGGTTAATCCTTCTCAATATTCATTTTTTGAACCATTCGCTTACCTTTACTCCATTGCTGCAACGCACGTTGCATTCCCGTATAACTCAGGCTATAAAATCGTGTTGAGAGTATATTTTCAAATAGTTCCTAAACAAAATCTCCAATATTTTAGAGTTTGTACGATTGCCACACATACTTCACATTTGGCGTACTAATTACTACGAAATCCTCAACACAAACATTTATTTTATTTTCACTTTAAGGCATTGAATTTAAAATAAAATTAGTAACCAATGATTAAAAAAAAACTTTAATTGGAACGGTATTGTGGTACTACAGTCTAATTCGTTTAGGATTAAAGTTTTTTTGGCAGTTAAAAAAATGCACTAAAACTATTTTCATTGAATTATATGTAAATTCATGGTTTGAGACTATCACTTTTGATTGATATCATTCAATATATATTTTTTTTATCCCCGCGTTTTGCTATCTGTTAGGTGTATATGCATATATGGTAATGACTAATGGGGTAGGGAAGAAGACGGAAGCATTTTAGAAGGAATCTACCCACATTTGCGTGGAAAGAGAGTGGGAAACCATTTAGGAAAAACCAGCCTCACTCAATGCACCCAGCAAGGATTCGAACCCCTTTCTCACCGTCATCGGCAGGACAGTTTGACATGATAGACCATACGGTACCTTCCTATGAAGATTGTACTGTAGAGAGTACTCGACTGAGATGAGTGGGGCTTGTTACCTTAAAGGATGTGTCCTATTCCTCTCCAGGTCCTGTGCAGTCGAGAGCAGATTCTCACGATGATACAGACCACCATGACGCACTGGGATGCTGCGCGGCCAAGGGAGAGAGGTGTATGTGTGACGTATAAGATCTGTCTGGACCACAGCGGGCTTACAAACAAGTGCATGCAATTCCCACACAGAGGTGGAGAGAGGGGCAAGAGACGATCGATCTGGCGCATGCGCACGGGAGGAAAGTGAGCGCAACCGCACGTGTGTGATATCATACAGGTCTTGGTCAAAGTGACCAGCAGTAAGAGGGGTCAGAGGTAACAAGGGGGGAAGGTGGGTCACTTCATATCTGCGAAGAAATGTCAGTTCTTTTTGAGTGCCTTTTTTCTTAAGCCCCACATCTTACTACCCGTTCGGGTTGTACTCATATGTACTAATCGTGCTAATTTGTTAGGAATGAAGAAGGTTTAATTTAAAGGAAGTGTACCCACATTTTAATGGAAGGAGAGTTGAAAACCATTTGGGAAAATACAACCTCAGTACACCAGCCTGGGATTTGAACCCCGATCTCCCTGTCGTCGGCAGTGTAATCTATTGCGAGAGCGACGCCTTAGAACATGCGTCCACCAAAGTGGGCAATTTTTTTTAAAGTGTATTTTCATTTAAAGAAGCCGTTAAAATTTAATTATTTGACTGTCAGGAAGGAGGTGGTGAAGATCAAGGAAACGGTAATAGGATTGCGATTCTTTGGGGTCCTACTGGTACTCGTTGAAACTATTTAAAAATATGGTTGTATTCGGGTAGGAAGGAACTAAGAAAAAAATTGATAGCATATTAATATAATATTGGTGACCTGGTGGTCTAGGGGTAAGGTGTCAGACTTCTATGCTGGCGGCCGGGGTTCAATCCTCGGTCCCGGCACAGATTTATCTGATTTACAAACCCTTCCTTCACCTCTGACAAGACATCTTGTGAATAATAATAATAATAATAATAATATAATATTATTGTTATTTTATAGGTATTATTAATATCTTTCAAAGGTGACAGCTGCAGATCACCTGTCAAGAGTGTCCTGGAGTTTAATGACATCTTTTTCTCTTCATTTAAAAGTATTTCATCTAATGCTGCCATGGTCATGACAACAATTCAACAACTGTTGATATTATAATGTGAATAAAATTATTATTATTATTATTATTATTATTATTATTATTATTATTATTATTATTAGCACCGCGTCTTACTACCCATTCGGGTTATACGCACTTACGCTAATGTGTAATGGTAGGGTGATTGTGAGATGAAATGAAGGACCTACAGTTTAACGTGGAATCCGAACCACGGTGGAGGCCTGGCATTCCCCACATTCACAAGATGTCTTGTCAGAGGTGAAGGAAGGGTTTGGTAATCAGATAAATCTGTGCCGGGACCGAGGAT
>CABFVZ010000550.1:0-12998 GCA_902151445.1 Timema monikensis | reverse complement strand
AAAAAAAAATCCAACTTAAGATTTTGATAAATGTCGACGTTTCATGACCCCCTGAAATTGAAAAAGTTGTTTTTGATATTCCATCTGTCTGTTTGTGTGTCTGTATCTTGGCCTAGAGTCGATATCATTTTAAAATTTGGGCTAATACTTAAACAAACAAAATGGCAGTTCTCATTTCATCATGAAAATGACTTTGAGGGTACTTTACATTAGTGTAAACTTACAATTTGTATCTTATCTACGCAACTATTTGAGATACAAAATAACCTATCATTGTAAAGTTGTATTACTATTCAAAGTAAACAAACTTTAATTTGAAATGGTTTTTTATAAAACCAAAAATTTCTGAGCGATAAGCAAAATATATTTATTCATATAATATTATTTTATTCAGATCTTTAAAATGTGACATTGATATTTATGTTCTTTGATGGACAGAAATGTTCCCCTTTTCCCAATGTTTCTGTAACAGTGTATAATATTTCATTTATCCTCTTTGTTGGAGTATTTTCTCAACAATGTATATTATCTGGTTTCATTAATGTTACTATATTTAGTAAATGTCTCTATTTTAAGATAAAAGAGAGAGTAAGTCTGTGCGGTGCACCGTACCGTATGAGTTAAGTTTTATTAAAATATATACTTTGTGTACGATACACATCGGTGAACATGGTATAAATGTCAGGCTCATACAATCTAGTTTGCCAGCGATGGGGAGGTCGTAATTTAAATCCCATCCAGGTGTACAAAGATTTTTCTTTTTCAAATTAATAGTATCCAACTCTCTCTCTCTCTCCCCTCGCGTAAATACTGGTATTTAAATCCCTTATATACCAACTTCGATGGTCAAATGATATAAGGCGTCACTCTCACGATGGACTGCCGATGACAAGGGGATCAGGGTTTGAATCCCGATCGGGTTTTTACTAAATGGTTTTAATCCCTTTCTTTCTCTCCACGTAAATAGGGGTACAATACCTTTAAATTCAACCTTCCTTGTCCCTACTTAAACTACTTCATGAAACGGTTTAAGACGAGGCGACAAAAAAAACTACGAAAGACAATGCTTTAATTTCACTGACATAAAAAATGAACCTTTTTTTTAATAACGCGATGTGTCCTATTTATTTCTCCATAAAGAAATGAAAATCTACCCCCTTTATCACCGTCAAGTCACCCTTGGGGATGGTTATAGTCCCGACGACAAATATAATAGTGATGATGATGATTATTATTTTGATAATGGGTTGGGATAATGACGATGATAAACCCGGGTCAATGACCTACGTCACCCACTTGACCTGTTTCCCCCTCACGTCAACAATGGAAAATTACACGTGGACGCCCTTGATGACGCGGCTCGCGCACGTGCCAAGGCGCGATGACGTCATTATACTCCCCCCCCCCTGACGGCCCGTAACCAGTCGCCCGCTGATATTCGGGTCACGACGGGGACGGGCCCGGAAGAGATCGGGTGCGTCACACCTTCTGGTTCAACCACCACCGTCGACCGCCCCAACCGACCAAGATGCCGGAAACGGAAGGGGAAGGAATTGTAGAGTTCCTCAACCCCCATCTAGAGTTAACTTCAACACATTGTTGCCAACTTTGCTTTATTCACCCGCTTGATCTAGCTACTTTTCATACTTGCTGCTATAATCCAATTTTCAAGTGTTCTTTTAGTACCCCATTTTTTTTTCTTCCTGTTCGAGGCTACAAGCATATGTAATACTTACGATAGTGTGCTAGGAATGAGGAAGGTTGAATCTATAAGAAGTGTACCCACATTTGCGTGTAGGGGAAGTGAAAAATCATTTATATAAAAAAACTCAGTATACCCGACCGAGATTCGAACCCCGATCTCCCCGTCTTCAGCAGTCTAGTCTATTGCAAGAGTGAAGCCTTAGTTTAGACCATTCGACCACAGAAGTGGGTAGTTTGCAGTTACTTGATCAAACTTCACGTGCTAGTACATCAAGTTATGTGAGCTGCAGCTGTTACTTTTGATAGAAATTATCGATAGCTATAAAATAAAACTAATAATATTGTAAAAATGCTATCGATGTTGAACGAAAAATTTCTTTGATTTTTCTAAAAGGTCATTTCTATTAAAATTGAACTTAAGAATAACTGTGCTAAAACTTTTTTATGGTGTAAAAAAATACTTTGTTTTATATGTGTTGTTTTCTTGATTTAGAAATTATCTAGTTGCGAGTTAGGTAAATGGAGGTTTAGATTATCATTAGTGATTACTTACACATTGACTCACCAGAAATCTGTTGGGGAGGAGGTGGATGGGGTTATCCCCCCCCCACCACTCTTCTATCCCTAAGACCACATATAGGCTAATTGTTAGTAAAGCTCCAAACATGTGACGCAGCTACAACTATAACATAAGACAGTGAAGATGTGTAGAATGTATATTCTAAATTTCAAGACCAAACATCACTTTATAGGTATTAAAAAGCTATTCAATCACACACATTAAGAAAAAGTCCTTGAAAATGACAATTTGAAAAAATAAAGTTCATAAATAGGTACTTACTTATTTACTCTACGGCATTAGGAACTCAAAAGTTCATTGCCGAACTTACAAAAGTATGCCATCTATCCCTATCTTGAGATAATTCTATCCAGTCTACCCGATTACACCCTAGCTCTCTCAGGTTTATCCAAATGTTATCCTCTCACTTGCGTCTGGGTCTTTCCAGTGGTCTTTTCCCCATTGGGTTTGCCATTCAATACCTTTAACGCGGTTCTAGATACTCCCATTCGCGCTGAATGACATAAATAATTGCTTCATTAAATAAAAATAGCCCACTCAGTGGCCGAATGGTCTAAGGCTTCACTCAAGTGTAAGACTGGCCTGTTGAAGATGGGGAGACCGGGGTTCAAATCCCGGTCGGGTATACATAGGGTAGTTTTCCCTAAATGGTTTCCCATTATTCTTCCACGCAAATGCATGAATACTACCTCTAAAATGTTTCCTTCCTCATCCCTACTTCCTTTGAGTAGCATTAACAGATAGTAAGGCTCAGTTATAGAAAAAAAAAAGCCCCCTTCCTCTATAAAGTAAATCCCTGAGTATTCCAGTGATCTAATAAATCTATGACATGTCATAAAAATGTCAATAAAGGTCAAGCCGGCAACATTGTGTTTCTCTCAGATGTATTGTGAATGCAGCCAATAGATAACCACCAAAGTTAAATTGAAAATATATCGGCGAATCGTTTTCATTATCTAGAAATATTTACCCAACCAGTGAATTTTCACAACGGAATTCCAATCCTGACGAACATTACCACTATCAAACTGCTTTTGTTCAAACCACTCAACGCCATCAGTTGATCATATGGGAAATTAAATTCCTAGTCAAGGGGCGTTGTTAATTCAGGGTCGTCCAAAATATAGGTGTTCTCGAAAAGGTAATTGTCTGGATTTTGGTAAAGAGTTACACGCCTAGGTGGATGTGGATGATTTTTAAAAGTCTAAAATATTTAAAAATAGTTTTATTTTGAGTTTGAGAACAGTCGTAACAAAAGTCAGGAATCAGACAACACACTGTGAACACATGGGTTTATTTAATCCCGAGTTTAGCTCGAGAAATTTTCTCAGCAAGCTCAGAATTATATAGTCAAGCTAGCTTTGAATTTAATACACAAATAATTTTTAAAATTTTGACTATTAATTAAAATCATATAATTTTCTTTTTAAAACTAAGTTTTTAAATGAAAACTAGACTAATAAATAATTTTTTTTTTAAATTACAATAACATGAATAGTTGAAAAAATGACAGGAATATACAAGTGCACATTTCCCAAACAACATCTTACCAGACTATCGATAACAGGGAGATCGGGGTTCAAATCTCAGTTGGAAGGATTAAAGGGTTTTTTTCCTAAATGGTTTTCCACTCTCTCTCCACGTAAGTTTGGCTACACTTCCTCTAAATCCAAACTTCCTCATCCCTAACACATTAATGTAGTTAGTACATATGCGTATAACCCAAACGGTAGTAAGACGAGGTGATAAAACATGTCTGTAATAATTGTCACATATTGTTCCTTCTACCTAATACGCGACCGGATGTGCTCATTTCAGGTAACAAAAGAAGCGAGAAAATGTAGCATCAAAATCCTCAGCGTTTCCGGATCTACTACACACAAGATGGCGGGTTTTAATAAACAAACAGTACTTTTGTCAAATATTATACTACTGATTCAATAAGATTAGATTTTAGCACAAATCAGGGGCTCAAGTGTATGATCCAAGACGCAACGCAGGTAATTGCAATGCTCACTTTGCATTGAAATCATCCATTTCAAGTGGGGGGGAGGCGGGGGAGTGATTTTTCACCTACGTCCATGATCTTGCCTATGCTAGTATGAATAATAATGTGTTGATTAAGTACTCATAATAGAAATTCCAATACCCTAGGCAAAAATAATTAGTTCTTGAGTAAGATTTTTTTAACTTTTTTTTTTTTTTGCTTGACAATCAAAAAAACACCAATAAAACCCAAAGTACCCCGATTGTAGGAAATGCTATGCTCTTTCTAGTTTATCCCTCGCATATGTTACCTATGATCAATCCTTTCCAAGATAATTGCGAAAAATTGGAAGAAAAAAAAAGTACCCATTGATTCGCCATTTTTCCAAGATGGTGGACTTAGCACAAATCAAATCGGTCAGAATTTTTCATATTTTGCTAAGGAAGGCCATTACAACACTCCATTGAGATGGGGGTGAGTTTCCTTAAGAATTATGTCACCGATCAAGTATTTAAAAAAACTTAGCTCATTCATTAAAATGCATGACCTTAAAGCTAATTTCATGTCTTTTTAGAAAAGTTCATGAGCAAAACAACATTTTATGACTTTCATGACTGGTAAACTCATTGTGTCTATTTTGGTCCGATTATAAATACGTTCCTTGAGACTAAAACAAGAGATTTCTTCTCTCCATCGCTAAAGTAGCCATTGAAGACACACCCGAAGAAAAATATACAATCAAATCTATTTGTGTAAAAAACGTCTAAAGGTTTCTTGGTTAAAAAATAGAACATAAAGATCATACGATCTCAAATGTTTTTTTTTATTGTTTACTCGAATAATAAAAGTGTATACTGAAAGAAAAAAAAACCTACCCTTGTGGAGCATAATAAATATAGAGATATATATTTTTAGACGTTTCTTTTCTTGGCGTGTGACTATTCCATGTGTGCAACGAAATGAGCTGACAGTAAGCTGGGGTGTTTCGCCCCACTAAATGGTGGGGAAGGGAAAGGGGAGGGAGACGCGCGTAGACGTATAATAAGGTCACCAGCTTTGGGTTGGTCCTCGACGTTAAATGGAGACCTGACCTGCTACGGTGCCCGCATGGTCTAGGGAGTTAATCTTGCAATAGAGTAGGCTGCCAATGAAGGGGAGATCGGGTTCGAAACTAGGTCGGGCGTACTGAGAGAGGTTTTCCCAAAAATTGATTTCCACTCTCCCTCCACACCAATGTGGGTACACTTCCAATAAATTCAACTTTCCTCATCACTAATCTATTAGGGTAATTAGTACATTTGCGGATAGCCTGAACAAATAGTAAGACACAATCTAGAGGAGCGTTTTTCAAACTTAGACTCTGCCACAGTTATCTCGGGCTACGTGAGGCCATTTTAGAATATTCTTTATTTGTTTTTCACAATATAAAATAGCATCAGTAATTAGGATGGCTAATATTTTCAAATCTATTATTATTATTAGCACCGCGTCTTACTACCCATTCGGGTTATACGCACTTACGCTAATGTGTAATGGTAGGGTGATTGTGAGTGTGAAGGAAGGGTTTGGTAATCAGATAAAATCTGTGCCGGGACCGAGGATTGAACCCCGGCCGCCAGTATAGAAGTCTGACACCTTACTCCTTGACCGCCAGGTCACCTTTTCAAATCTGAATAAAGAACACTTGCCAAAGGCGTGGTCAGAACATATAGGATTTTACGTTCGTTTTATAACTGTATAATTTAATTGTCGTTATATAATGCCTCTAATATTAGTGTGAATAATTTTTAGAAGGGTTCCATCATGTACTTTTCCTGGTGCAAGGGTTATTTAAATCCAAACAGTTTGGGAGTCCTGGGTCTAGAACTCAGGCACGTTAAACTCGTTTGATCATTAGCGCCACAAAATTTTTTTTTATTATTTACTAAACAAAATAATATTAAATAAAAAGTCAAGACTTATAATATTTTTTTACTCAGAATAAACATATCTCACCAAGAGTGTGGGTTAGGTTTTAAAATTTTTGTCAAAACCACTTTCATAATTGATGCGGAATATGAGTCCGTAAAGGCAGCATTCAGAGAATACCAAGCGACAAATATTTGTCAGTTGGCAAATTCCTCGTATTGTGGATAATTGAATTAAAACAAATTTTCGATATTCGCTGAAGTGCAAACATTTCCTTTAGGTTGTCAGTAATATATCATACATACTTCAAAGGGGTCGAACAATACACATATAGTCAACACATTCGTGGCTAGGTTTGTCAGTAGTATATTATGATTTCTGTGGAAATGAAGAGGGCCAACGACTTGGTATTGCAACTATTTTTTGAATTTCTACGAAAACCTGTTACATGGAATCTGGTTGACCTCGGTAGCCTTTGGGTAAAGTGCTCGTCTAAGGATCCGTTGTTCGTAGGTTCAAATCCAGTGGATGGATTTTATCATGTAAAAGAACCTTGGAAGCTATGTGAAAATACTTTCCTGCAAAATTGGTAGGATATTTTTCACTCCCTCATAGAAATGCAGTGTTGAAGGCAACGGTTAGCCACCACACTTTCTGAACCCCATCTAATAATGGGATTTTTATCAGATGGTGTGGGCAGTACTAACCAGTTGAAGGGCTTAGTAGATGCCCAGCTTTGGATTGTTGACTTAGGAAGAAGAACATTTGAAATTCATCCCAAAGTTTATATAAAAATATGAATTATATATATTATGCCTGGATGCGTATTCAACAACAATTTAGCGTAGAGGGTTATTAATTACCTTAAAAAGTAAAGATATTATTTCATGGAAACGTTAAGAACATGTCTAAATAAAGTGAAAGAAAAGCTGCAGTGATGTGTAGGTTGCAATTTTTGTCCATTTCAGTTTTCATGTTTAGCACTAATTTTCGTCGTTCTTGACTCTTGATATTCTACAAATCGGCGCATGTGTGTAGATGTGTGTCTGTCATTCGACAAACAGTTTGGCAAGTAGTTCGTGAAGATGCAAATATTTGTTATTCTACGAATGCAGCTACGATTAGCACCGCCATGATCTCTTGGAAATTTGAGTTCCTTTTTATAAAATAATAATTAAAAAAACTTCTTACACATTTATGTGCTGCGGAATATTACACATATTTTTTACAATTTTTGCTAGAAGATTTTTGGTAGATATAGAGTAAACATTTGATGTACCAACCTCACTTGATAGACTTTCAATAACCAATAGCTATTTCCAAATGACAATTTCAAATGGTGTAAGATATATCTACCATGTTTATGATAAGACGGATCGGGCCGCATTGTATATTGATTCAACCAAAGGTATGTAGGCCGCACTTCGTCATGGATCGACCTAATGATTTAGATACCACCTGTAATATACGTAGAAATGAACATTTTCTGGTAATTTTAGAATCTGAAAATTTTCTGCAGTGGTGGCTTGCGGTTTAAAGGTTAAATTGTAGATGTTGCACCTAGAGCCTATTTATTGTACAGTACTTCAAAATATATTGCGTTAAGAGACGAGTGGGCTATAAGAAGGAGGAAGGGGACATGGGGTGGAGTAGGGGTAGATAGGAAGCATGGAGAATAAGGGGGGAGGAGGGTGGTAAACAAATGTCGAGACAACCTTAACATTATTTTAGTTAACTTATTTATGATAAAAAATTGAAGTATAATTTATGAACATAACGGGTCTACAAAGGTTCGCATTTATTTATTTATTAATTTTTCTTAGCACTACGTCTTACTACCCATTTGGGTTATATGCATGTGTACTAATTACGCTAATGTGTTATTGATGAGAAGGTTTGAATTTAGAGTAATTGCACCCACATTTGCGTAAAGTGAGAGTTGAAACCCGTTTATAAAAAACCTCTAGTGCACCTGAGATCGAGCCCCTATCTCACTCTCATCGCCAGTCTAGCCTAGTCTATTGTGAGAGTAGCACGTTAGACCGTGTAACCACCGAAACAGGTAATTATTTACTACTACTACTAATAATAATAATAATAATAATAATAATACCACTAATTATTATTACTGTTATTATTATTATTATTTTCATCCATTTAACAAGTTGAAATTATTTTACAGAAACGATAATTGAAAATTTTCCGTCTCTCATCTCTAAATATACGGCCCAATTTCCATAGGAAGGGCCTTGACTGACAGCTAGGAAAGTGACTACTAGTAGTAGAAATAAACCATATCTACCTCCTTGCTGTACCTATTCCTTAGTTATGCCATGTAGATTGAATAGTGTAAGTAAGGAGATAAGGCTGGCTTATTTCTAACACTGTAGATCTACTTTCACGTCTCTATACGTCAAGTCAAGTGACCTGCCTGCAGCTGTAATTTTTTATTTTATTTCTACAAAAAGGTGCGGACAGTAGGCCTACCAACCAACCAAAGCGCTGAGCACGTGTCCAGCTCCAGATGGATATAAATCACATCAAACCAACCTTCGGGTTTAAAACTCATCATTATCATAAATACATATAAAATAACACTAATAATAGAGTATCATGTAATCAATTTAGACCGTAGACTAATGTTAATATTTTTTTATAAGGCTATCCTATGAAAATTGGGCTGTAGTTTCAACACTCTAACAGTCAAACGATCCGATATTGAAATAACCCACTTCCTGTGCTTGAGTGGTCTAAATCGTAACTCCCGCAATAGATGGACTTCCAACGAGGGGGATATTGGGGTTCGTATCCCAGCCAGGTGTACTTGGGACACTTTTTCTTATTTATTTATTTCTCACTCTGATATTAGGTGAGATAAAAACATAGAATAAACAGTGTACTTGAGAAAGATATTAGAACAATTTAAAGCCAAAATCCCTCTCATGAACACATTTTCTGGGTAAACTTTCTAACAGAGGGGCACTTAAAGAATCCGTCTCACTCCACGGAAACACTTAACTTAGGTAGGTAATACAGTTTCAGTCAGACGTGACATCGCGGTATTCTTTAGTTCTTCTTTAGAAGACAATGGAATTGAGACCAGTAAATATTTTTACCATATTTTAAAAATCACTGAGTTTCTATTTTTATAAATGTATATATACACTTACATTGTCAGGGGTGGCCCGAGGTGAATTTTGCATATATATTTTGGAACCCCCCCTATATTACTGGCGGGTAGTGGGAAAATATGAAAATAAGCCCCAAATCTAACAACTCCAAAACCGACGTAGCCTGGACGTGATATGAAAATAATCAGAAGGAAGACTTCACAAACTTAAGAATGGTGATCATACCCCAAGCCATTTTACTGCGAGACTGTAAAAAAACTGTTAAAATCACAAAGAAATCTTTGAGAACATGTTTTGTAGACAACGTTTTTGTCTTTATTTTATATCACAACAAACACTTTGATATGATTAATGGTTTACGAGATAATATCAAAAAACAATTTTTGGGCACCATTCTTTTATGATGGAGGGTCGGATATAAAATTACTTTTTAAGAGTGGCACTTATATCCTATTTTATTCACTACAAAATAAACTGTACCGATTTATCAATATTTCATGCTGAAAGGCATGGCATGCCGCATTCCATGCTTGGAAACTCCATTATTTCGTTCAGGTTACGTTAGATTAGGTTGGTGTTCTGTTTGACGTACCGGTTCGCCCGGCTCTTGAGCCGAAGCTATAACTTTAATTTATTTAGTACACTTTTAATAAAAAAAATGGCGTTTTAGAAAACCTTAACACTTTTTTTTTTTGCAGGCAACATTAATAATATTCTACTAAATTGTTACTGTTATTTTTAGGTGTTGATAATATCTATCAAATGTAGCAGCCGCGTATCACGTGGCTTCACGTATAGACACGTTAAAGTAGCTCTAATAACTTTTTCTAAGTGTCGGATAAGGAAAGCCCTTCATACAAAAATTAAACTCTAAAAAAAATGATACGGTGGAGTGCACAGACTTTCTCGCTTCTTTACCAAAAACAGGAGATATCTACACAGATATCGTAAGATCTTAGAAACGAAATAATATACATTGCTGCAGAAACATTCCACCAAAGAACAGTAATAAGATATTATATACTGTTATAGAAACATAATGAAGAAAAAGTAACATATCTGTTCACCAAAGAACATAACAATCAATTTCTTAGAAATTAATTTAAAATAAATAAATGTTTGCCAATATATCAAAAACCATCGGTTTTACTAAACTATATTTTGAA
Source organism: Timema monikensis (assembly GCA_902151445.1). Taxonomy (NCBI): domain Eukaryota; kingdom Metazoa; phylum Arthropoda; class Insecta; order Phasmatodea; family Timematidae; genus Timema; species Timema monikensis. The sequence goes on along the minus strand of CABFVZ010000550.1, from coordinate 2,522 downwards.
ATAAGAGTTTGTTTTATGTACAGAACATGGTAAAAATTGGATATCTACACTTAGTTAAAGTATCCTCAATGTCATGCTCATGGGGAATGAGAATTGCTCTTTTGTTTTTAATATTAAACAGCACCTAGATTTAAAATTTAATCAAAATCGTTAGAACGGAGTTTGAGAAACATTTCTTTTTCATCCTGGAGTAAATCACCCTTAATTTTAGGGTTGGATCGATAATTCCTCATGAAAACCCTAGATACCAAGTCTTAACTCGATCGGTAAAATGGTTTCAGCTCAGACCGAGGGGCAGACAATCGGCATCGCAAAAATAAAAAAAAAAAAAAACTTTTTCGAGTTTAAGGGGCATGAAACGTCGACATTCATAAGAATCTCGATTTTTTTTTTACGATCACAATAATTTCTCAACCCAAGAGGTGTGAGAAAGTAAATACATATATGTATATGTGTGGGTGTATTTATACACACGTTCTATATTACGTTTTACTGCCCATTCGACACCGTGGTTCGGATTCCACGTTAAACTGTAGGTCCTTCATTTCATCTTCACAATCACCCTACCATTACACATTAGCGTAAGTGCGTATAACCCGAATGGGTAGTAAGACGCGGTGCTAATAATAATAATACGTTTTACTGCCCATTCGAAATATAAGCATATTAAACTAATGGGTTAGAGATTTGAATGGTAGAATTTTTGGAAATGTACTCGAATTTTTATGACGGAAGAGTAGGAAACTATTTTGGAAAAACAACCCTATTACACCCAGTTGGGGTTCGAACCCTATCATGACCTCATCACCGGATATACGTAAAATATGAGACTGTCCCCTTTGTCCACGTAATCATCGATGCAGTGTTTTTTTTTACTTAAAAACAAACAAAAGAAAAACCTTGTGTATAAACCTTTTATGTAGGTCTAAGACCACAGCGATTATTGTGGGCAAACACTGAATGTAAGGATAAGGACGAAGGAGGGGAAATTATGAATGAAAGCTGCGAGCGAGGCCTCCGCCACGTGTGCTATAGGTCGTGACGTCATGGGGTGCTTGCCCTGCCACGTGGAGTTCATTGATCCCAGAAACTAGGGCTGGAATGACGTCACTTCTGACGTCATTGCGAATACCACTCCCCTTACTCTTGACACCCAGGAAGTTACAGTTGTGGTTTTTTTTCGAGTTTTCCCCTTCCTTTCAAAATGGAAAAGTTCAGAAATCAACTCAAGAAAAAGAGTTTTGCTGAAATGGGCTCAAGCTTTGAAAAGAAAAATAAAGAAAGTAAAATATTAATAATTTAAATGAAAACTTTGATATTTTTGTTATAGGTTTTTTTTATAAAATTTCACTAATTAAGTTATTTGATCAAACTTTTTTTTTTGCACCAAGTCTTACTTCCCATTCCGGGCTACATGAATTTTAACTACATTATAGGTGTAGGGTAGAATAAAATTTATTTTAGAAATAAATGTACCTGCATTTGCTTGGAGGCGTGAGAAACCTACTAGGAGGGGAAAATCTACCTTCAGTACACTCAGCTGGGATTCGTGACCTGGCCTTTTAACCACCGGAAAATCAGAGTGGATGAACCTGACACTTTGTACGCGTGCCCACCGAGGCCTATCTTAATATTTTTTATTTTAGCACGTCTTACTACTCATTCGGGCTATACGCTTAAATACTAATTACACTGATGGGCTAGAAATTGGGAAAGTTAACTATATAGTATGTGAAACCGCACCTGCGTTGAAGGAGAGTGGAAAACCATTTAGGAAAACCATCCCAGTCTACCCAAGGAAGATTCGAAACCTCGATCTCGCCGTCCTAAGCAGTCTAACTCAGCACGAAACTAGCGTTTTAGCTAACTACGCCACCGAGGCGGGTAATACTTTATTGCATTTGGCTATGGTTTTTTAATTAATAGGTATAGAGTTTGTATCTCTCAGTAATCATTTTATATCAAATGTTTTTTACTAACAAATAGTTGAGAAATGGTATTGCAAGTTTTGTATGTATATAAAAATGGATTCAAATTCTAAACATTCTCCCTCAAGCCTAAGTTTTTATACAGCTTAGATAACTAGATTTGTATCTGTTATCAAATACGTAGAGAGGGTAAGGGTTCATTGAGGCTCCAACCCTCCACCCCTGGAATTTGATGGATCCCTCTCCCCTACGTATATAAACTTTTATTGGCTAAAGGAGTTTCTCAAAGTGGGGTCCGTGAGATCGTCCAGAGAATCCGTGACATACTTTTATATTTTTTGAGATCTTATAAAATTTTATATAAAATGGTAAATCACTGGTGCAGACTAAACACAATGGAGATGCCTTCCCATATTAAACCCTTGTAAGAAATTGAGGGGGGGGCGATTGGCCACGCCCCTTGTGCCTATAACTTTGAGAGGAGCGTTTTGGCATTCACTTTTAATTTTAGTTTTCTCGTCAGCCAACACAAAGAACTTTCAGAAAAAAGTATCGAAACATGTTGTACCTTTTCCAACAATTTATTTGTGATAG
>CABFVZ010000549.1:369661-384246 GCA_902151445.1 Timema monikensis | reverse complement strand
GAAATAAGATACGTTTATAAAATTAAGATGATATTATTGTCAATGCTTTCACATACTTTTCAGGGGCAAATCAATTACATTACAGTCTTAACACCACGCGATGCTTAAGATGGTCCAGACATTGTCTACTGAAGATACTCAAACTCAGGGTTGCCCGTAATAAGCCCACGTGAACATTATTAGTCATTGTTTAATAATTAAAAAAATATCAATAAAAAATAATAATCAAAATTTGTTTAACCCTGCAATCATTGTTCTTGCACCAAAATATAAGGAAAATTGAGCAAAATGTATGTGCAATTCACCGATAAATATGCTGTTAAGGTCAGTTTTTTGTTTCCTTGTTTCTCCTGTGCGCAATTCACATAATTACACAGTTTTACAGTCCACACGCAACGTCTTGTCTGCAGCGTCTTGAATTTCACAGGCAAAACGCTGTACAAAACTTGAGTGTGGACCAGGCTTTCTTTACACAAGAATACGTTAAAGTAGGGATCTCCAAACTACAGTCCCCGTGCCACATGCGGCCCGCCACATGATTATTTCCGGCCCATTCCAAGATATTATCAAAAACAAATTAACTATTTCTCTTCGTTATTTATTAACCACACAGTTTATTTGACATGTCCAATTTCTGTCCACACGCGTGCATTCCCCATGACACCAAGCCAGAGTGCTGTCGGAATTGCAAACTCTCATTTTAATACGCAGGCGACATTTCTTTTACTGACAACAGAACGGCTTGGCTGTGACGATTTTTAGGTAGTTTCAAGTCTCCCGGCAGAGGGTTACCAAAGGAAGGTTCCAAAAGATGTTACCTATTTTTTTTAAGTAATTATATTGACTAATTATTATAAATATAATTTATTACTTATAAATTGATTCATTTATAACTGAGAAGAATCAACGTCAATCACTTTTATCAAACACTGACTGGCTTTGGAAAGTGGAATTTTTTTTTTATAGACGTGACTGGCAATATGACTTGAATCTAAATTCGCATATTGAAACAAATTTGATTTATGATCTATTAGCGCATGTCAAGGCATTAAGGGCAAAAATAATGCTACTTGAAGAACAGGTGAACGTTTCTTTAGCCCGCAAAAATTAGTAAAAAAATATATTATTTGGCCCATATAGTATAAAGTTTGGAGACCCCCTGCGTTAAAGTAGCTCTAAGTAATGTTTCTATCGTCTCGTCTTTTCTCACTTTCTTACCGGACAGGGGACCAATGTAATTGATTAGTTGATGGCTTATTAGCCTGACGTAAAGAAAAAACTCTCAGATATTGTTCAAGGAAATGGCTGTTAAAGAATATTTCACCCATCTACCGGGTTGTATGAGTGTTTTAAAAGGGAAAGTGCTGCCCTTGGTCACATACAGGTTAAACACCGGACATTCAGCCTTAGTGCTGTTGCACACGTACCGATAATATCAGTGTCGGTACCGGCGCCGATATCGGTGGTAGTGAGATTCCATGTAATCTTATGGCCCTGTTGCACACGATACCGACACGACAGCATTATCGTGGCGACTACCGACTTGTTGGAGGCATGTCGGCGGCCCCCTCGATAAATACACCAATATCAGTGCGCAGAGCAGGTGGCCACTAGTCTGCAGCTGTCATCTTGCATTGTTTGGTTTTGTCTTTCGTGAGATTAGGTGCTTGCTTGTTCGTTTCCTTTATTCTACTTTTGAGTAAAATGTCTAATAAATTCAAGTATGACATAGTGACCTTAATTGAATTAGTGGAGAGCAGAGCGTGTTTATGGGTCTTCCTCTCCGGTTTTGGCGTCGTCTTCTCCGGAGATGAAGCAAACACAACAAAATAAACCACCTAATCCACATGGGAGCCATGTTGTTGGCTCTCCATCATTCACAAAACTGCCTATGCCTCTCAAGCACCGATAGCGATGTTGTCGGTGTGTGTGCAACAAACCACGCCGGTATCGGTGCTAACAACGATAACGGCGCCGACACCGATAATATCTGTACGTGTGCAACAGCACTTACGGGTATTTTGCCGCGCTCCTTGAACCAGGCTTGAGTCTTTGGACACTGGGAAGTGTTAGTTGCAGATCTCAGCACTTACAAGTGAAACAACTCACTTCCAAATTGTTCGTTGTAAAGGAGTGGCGGTCCGAACAAAATAATTCAGATACTAGCAATCCCGAGGGAGACTGGAAACCTTTAAAAATCCAACCTAAGTATATCCGACCAAGATTCGAACACCAATGTCCCTAATATCGGCAGTCCAGTCTACTGCAAGAGTAACGTGCTAGACCATGCGGTCACCGAATCGGGTTGGAAACAGTTGATGATGATTCAATCACATGCAAGGATAGTTTTATAATAACGTTGGTGGGAGATGTACCCACCTGGTGCTCGAACATAAGACGTTAGAGAGTCTAGCGCCCACGATTAAGTAAGACACGTGTATTGAGTACGATCAGGGCGTACATTTGAACCAGTCAGGATCCGAACACGAGACGTCCTTCCTACTATTCTTCACGTTAATTAATTTAAAACGTTGCAGAAGTTACTAGAAATGTATTTGTTTCTTCTCTCTGATGTTGGTTATGCCGGCGAACAAGTGTAGCAACCTTTGTAACTCTCCACGGTGACGGGAGGGGAAGGGGGGGAGGGATTATAGTCTGTAACTTATTCAGTTAGTCTTTTACAAAAATACAAACCAAAATATATATCTCAACAATACTAGCATGTGCAAAATAATTAAACTTAATAAATACGACCAAGTAATTTAATTCTTAAAGAAAAATCTAATTTATATCTTACAATATTAATCTGTCAACCTCAATGCACTTGGGGTAAAGTGGTCGCTTCAGGACCCGATGTTCGTAGGTTCCAACCCAGGTGAAGTCAACGGATTTTTATTGAGAGATAAAAAAATCCGTAAAGCCAGCTCCCTTCGGAGAGGAAGTAAATCCGTCGGTCCAAGTCAATTGAGGCATTTAAAAGAATGCTGGAAGATATGTGAAAATACCTTTCCTGGAAAAAAAACTGTAGACCCTCTCGCTTTTGCTTATATAAATTCAATGTAGAGGACTATGGGGTACCACCTCACTTCCTGAACTAGCCTAGGACATGGAATTTTCACCAGATGGTGCAGGTAGCACCAACCAACTGACGGGCTGAGTGCATGCTTAGCTACGGATGGAGAGAAACCACATCAAGCCAACCTTCGGGTTGTTGACGAACAAAAATAAATTTAATCAAACTTTTTTATATTCTCCCCTTACCAACTTGACTGGTTTTACAAACCTAATATACGAATATAATATATTATTATTAATTTATTATAGTAATTTTTAATTACAATCATAAAATAATGTTATTTTACAAACTATTTTTTAAATCTCTTTCTTCTTAAATAAAATTCACTCTCTATTCATCATTATTTAAAACAGGGGCTATTAAGTTAACCTTTTTATCATTACAGACCCCCAATAGACTGCCCAATATATATCCACATCCCCTTCGTCAGATTCTCGTAATCATCATCATCATCACCAGTTATTTTAGTGACCAGTGTGACTTCAAAATATGTAAATATATTGGTTTCATTCTACATATGGATAGTTATGAACAGTACAACTTAAATAAAATCATAAGAATTTTATCATATTTATTTTTAAAAAGTTACAAAGAAATAATTCGTATTGATAACGATGATAACTTATACCAATTTAACAAGAGCTTTTTTTTTATTGTTAAGAGATTGATTCCCATATCCCCATTATTTGGGTTATTGAGCTCCTTAGGGGTACGTACACCCCCAGTTAAGGTGGGAGTATAAGGAACGCGAGTTGAGAGCAGTGTTGTTGCAGTTTTTTTCTTTCAAAACCTTTTTTTGGTCAAAATAAAAATAATATTCCTCCAAAGGAAACATAGAGTTTAGTTTTCTTCACATAGTGATATCAACAGTTGTTGAATATCTGTCAAGAGTGTTCTGGAATTTTCTTCATTTAAAAATTTGTCATCTAATGCCGCTATGCTCATGACAGATATTCAACAACTGTTGGTATCACAACGTGAAGAAAATTAAACTCTATGTTTCAAATTGAGCAATATTTTTTGGCCAAAATAAAGTTTTGTTATAAAAACTGCAAAAACACTGGCCTCTTCTTGCATCCCCTACAATCCCACCTAAAGAAACATTGATTTAGAATGTTTACTAAAATTTTAATACGACTAAATGAGTTTGAAATTTAGACTGCGTGTACACCGACGCTGGCAGGCCTATAATATGAATATAATAAACCACTATAAACTGAAAATGATAAATAAATCTTCAGAGTGGTTGGAACTCTTCGCTCGTTCTCTTTTTTTTTTCCTTGACCATATGGACAGTACACTCAGTATTTTCCCCATTCTTGAACCCACCCCTTTACCACCCCCTCAATCTCTTTCCCAGTAATCTTCAACAACACAACATGGCCTTAGGACAAGAGCAAATACGTACGTGTACATAAGTGCGCGTCGCGACGAACATATTAGTGGCAATTATGCGTGAAGTGGCTCTGAAGAGGAGGTAGATGGGGGGGGGGAATCTCTCGAATACTTTCAGAACATCATTACATAGAGGGGGACGGGGGGTAAGGGATGTCGCCGCCACCCGGTGTGTGTAGATGTAGAGGAGAGGGTGCACCGCCGGAGTTCCCAATCAGCCGTCGTGAGTCAATCGTCGGTAGAACTGAAGAGGACACTTCAACTTACACTTGCCCCCCTCCCGCTTTAGAGACTTGGTTCTTCTAATTGATACCGGTTCCCGTCTCTTCTTGCGAGAAGGGGATGACAGAAGGACCATAAAGTTCCGTAACCCAGGAAGGAAATATTTACGATGATTTAACCGATTTTTATTTTTTTTGTTTAAATTGTATTGTTTGGGATGGTACGAAACAGTTTCAAGAAGGGATGAACTAACCAGATGACTATGTATTTGGCTTCATAGAAGATTACCCTTTTCGGCTTTGGAAATAGATTTTTTTTTTCCGCTATTGGATATCAACTGTCTTGAGGTTCAGTCTAATTTTTCATTGCAATAATTAGAAACTTTACCAGATCTATTTTTATGTCAATCCATGCCATCTGACAGATATTATTAGGCCTATCAATACCTACAAAATAACACTAGTAAAATTGTAACATGTTAACGAGTTTTGTTACAAAATAAAATATTTGTATTTCCTAAACGACGGGTGACCTGGTGGTCTAGGGGTAAGGTGTCAGATTTATGTGCTGGCGGCCGGGGTTCAATTCTCGGTACCGGCAAAGATTTATCTGATTACCAAACCCTTCCTTCACCTCTGACAAGACATCTTGTGAATGTGGGGAATGCCAGGCCACCACCGTGGTTCGGATTCCACGTTAAACTGTAGGNGGAATGCCAGGCCGCCACCGTGGTTCGGATTCCACGTTAAACTGTAGGTCCTTCATTTCATCTCACAATCACCCTACCATTACACATTAGCGTAAGTGCGTATAACCCGAACGGGTAGTAAGACGCGGTGCTAATAATAATAATAATAATAATCCTAAACGACCTTTCCTATGGAAATCATGTTTTACTTTGGATGGGACTGTGTTTTCTTTGTGATTTTGTGCACCTTATAAAAAGCACAATACTAGTTGGCCTATTTTTACGTAGACCTTACGTTTGACATAATATTAGGCTACTATTGATTTAATCTAATCCTGGAATAAACTGGCCCCATGGTGTACCTTGAGTATTTTTTGGTTAATTAGGCTTAAGTTAGGTTGAAACTCACACCTGTTCCACAGCTTCATAATAACTATCACCAACTCATCTCATTACGGGTATCACATGTAGACAACCTCCATATATGTACCTTGGGAAACGTTTTATGTCACTAGAGCTGTAATAGGCCACACATAAGGCAACATAATCTGGATATCATATCCCTCATAGTCACTAATGCCATACTATAAAAAAAAACTAATATATACCCACATCAGTGGGCAAATCATTTAAATCTGAGTCGATGTACCTTAACTATTGCCAGTCCTGTACCCAAAATGGGCTCATGAGCTATCTTCTGTCAACCTTTTTTAATCATTCTGTCTTACTACCTTTTCAGGTTACACGCATGTACGATAATAAGGCTAGTCTTGTATTAGTGCATAAGGCATAACTGATAGTAAACAGTGTTTAGCACACAGTGCACAGTTCATAAGAAAAATACATCGGTTGATAATAAAACGTAATGTATAGCGTCTTACTTAAATCGGTTGTTTTTTATTCATAGAGAGAGAGAGAGGACTAATCTCTTTTCACTATTAGATAGTGTCACAGAAAACCCTTCAATAATGGGTTCATACGAAAAACAATAATTACACTGGAGTCTATATCTGAAACTTGAATTTAACTAAATTGAGTTTTGTCCGTACTATTTTGGTTTAGCACCACGTCTTACTACCCATTCGGGTTATACACCTATGTACTAATTACGCTAGTGTTTTTAGGGATGAGGAAGGTTTTATTTATAGGAAATCTACCCGTATTTTCTTGGAGGGAGAGTGTAAAACCATTTTGGAAAAAGCCATCTTCAACATACCTTACCGATATTCAAACCTTGACCTCTCCATCATCAGCAGTCTAGTCTACTACGAGATTAGCACGTTAGACAATGTGGCCACCCAAGCGGGTGTCTGTACTATTAAAATTGAAACCAATTTTTATTTGGTTCCGATTATATTTTTGGCATGCATATTATAGAAATAGACCTACTTTTCAATAACAGTATACAAAATGTAATACTTCTCTTTTATTTTCAATCATATAGATAATCATAGTCATAGACACTAAAACTAAAATGAATCGTGAATAGCAAACCAGTATGGCTATTACAAGGTATTTTAAACATGAAGATTAATAGATACAGAAGATAATTATTTTCGTTTACTTGTAGACAGGCATTTAATAGGTCATAACCTCTCCTCGCATTTTCATTGGCTGATACGTCTCAAGCCTAATGACTATCTATACTACGCTCAACATATATTTATTTTTATTATTTAGCACCGCGTCTTACTACCCAGTCGGTTTATACGCTTAAGTACTAATTACACTAATGAATTAGGAATTGGGAAGGTTGAATTAAAGGAAGTGAAGCCGCATTTGCATGGAAGGAGAGTGGAAAACCATTTAGGAAAAACCCCCTCCAGTTCACCCGACCGAGATTCGAACCTCGATCTCCCCGTCCTCAGCAGTCGAGCTCAACACGACTAGCGAGTTAGCCAACTACGCCACAGAGGCGGGTTTCTCGATATAAAGTGTAAGAAGTTAAAGTTATATCAACTTTGTTCATTGTACACTATTTATGGTTTATAAACGCTATCATTAAAAATAATATATTTCAACTTCTTGCACATTATGTGCCTTACACCAGTGGTTCTTAGCCTTTTATTACTCTCGGACCCCTAAATATTCTAAAATATTTTCGCAGCCTCCTAGTTTTTACTAACATATTAATCATTAAGATGTATTCTAAAATAGTGAATTTATTTACTGATTACAATAACAAACAAATAAAAAAACACAGAAATTAACTTCCTTAAATGAATTTAATGGGACCTCTACTGTTGGACACTTTCTACTAATTTGTCTATTCTTGTTTCTATTGTATTACTTAATGCTATTCTCGTGCAGGAGTCAATTCGGAGTCAATTTCGCTGCTTCGTTATAATATTTACCATTCTGTAAAATCTCTTTTCACATAAATAAGTTCAAACAAAAGTCAGCAAATTTTTAATGGCTATGATAAATAAATGGGGATTATTTCTACTATCCGTGTTTTATTTTATACGTGCTTCCCTTACCCTCAATTACCCCGGAAAATTGAGAATATTCTGTACTAATATGCTTACAATCATCGAATTCTTTCTTCCAAAACGTAAAATTTAAGATAATTGACTTCAGTAATAAGAAATTAACAGTTTAAATTATTTTTTCGATACCCCCATAAGTCCTTTTGTGGCCTCCCGGTTAAGAATCGCTGCTTTGCACTATTAATTATTAGTTATGCGGTATGCATGAATGTAAGCCCACCCTAACTCTAATGGGGTAGGGTTGAGGAAGAAAGAATTTTAGAGGTAATCTACCCGCCTTTGTGTGGAAAAAGAGTAGTAAACTATTTTTTTAAAAACTTCAGTAGACCCAACCAGGATACGAAACCCGTTCTCCTCGTCATCAGTAGGTGAGTATAGCACGAGAGTGATGCTTTATGCCAGTCAGCTACTAAAGCGGGTAATTTAGAGTTATGGTTCACTTAAATTACTATTTTTTTTTTTTTACTAAATGTTTCCAAATCTTAAAGAAGCGGATGGGCACAGAAAAAGATATTTAAACTTTAATGTAATTACATTTGAAGTTACTTCAGGGTTCAACTAAAATAATATACACTTTCCTTATTATTATTATTATTATTATTATTAGCTTACTACCCATTCGGGTTATACGCACTTACGCTAATGTGTAATGGTAGGGTGATTGTGAGATGAAATGAAGGACCTACAGTTTAGCGTGGAATCCGAACCACGGTGGTGGCCTGGCATTCCCCCCATTCACAAGATGTCTTGTCAGAGGTGAAGGAAGGGTTTGGTAATCAGATAAATCTGTGCCGGTACCGAGGATTGAACCCCGGCCGTCAGCATAGAAGTCCGACACCTTACCCCTAGACCGCCAGGTTACCTCTTTCCTAATTCTTATTTACCGTACAACCGTTGGACTGAGTGCGTATTTCATTTTCTGCAGCCCCGTCGCGTACCCAAAACCAAAACAGTGTGCCGCAAATTTAAAAATGTCTGCGGAACATTGCCTTAGACCTATTTCCAGTCCTCCACATGACGACTCAGTCAGTCACGAAAACGTACGTCACCAAAATGAAACCAAACATGAAACGAATAAAAAAAAAAATACTAACGTCATCGACTTCTAGTGTCACTTTTCACTCAAAATTGGGTTCCGCGTAACCCTCCTCCCTTTACCCCTCCCTCTCTCCTATCTGAGACTAAGGCTCGACAGGAGTCAAAGCTACTAAACTGAAGTTGCCACACGAGGAGAAAGGTTCTCTTCAATCTCCGAAGTCAATACACAGAAGTAATTCGATTTGTATGTAAATTTTCCTCCTAGTCATCATGTTCCAGATTTTCCCCATGTATTTATGAAGTCGAAAGACAAACCTGGCATATAGCGATGAAAAGTGTACACCAGGTTTATCAAATTTGTATAGGATGATATCAGTAGAGAGGGGACACTCGCATCCTAAGGTATACGAGAGATTCAAGATTCGTAAAAATCTCAAAAAGATAACTCTGATACAACTATGAAACCCTTGACTTGAGCTTACAATTTTAAGAAAGGTACCGGCCTGAAATCGAGCTCAATACCCCTACGCTCGTAGCCAGGTGCACTGAACACTACAACACCAGGGCAGGTTAGTGAATTTAGTGACATGGTGTGATTATAGTGTGAGTCTGTAGAGTCTGTTCAAGATAGGTTTCTACCTGGATGACAGTTCAAAATCATATGTTTAAGTTTTGGGTTGCAACACTTGTAAAAGATCACTGTTTTGTTATAAATGTTAAGATTTTTAATTAACTGTTATATTTTACATTTAAAATAACGTAAACTTAAGTTTTCTCAGACTATTTCATTAATCTAATAATTTATTTTTATCCGACTCGAAACATTATTTTAAACATAGTTGAAAGTACTTATTCTTCGTTTAGGAATGTTATCAATGATTTTTAATATAATGCATACATCAATACCTTTTGATACAGGCATCGTATTTACTCGGAAAAGAGAAAATACTTGTCATTTTTTAAATTTATAATAAATTATTTAATGATTATTTTATCGTATTTTGAAATAATTTAACTGAATAAAATATTTTTATCGACTGCGTAGGTGTAACCTTTTAAAAAAACTTGTTTCCGTCATGTTCAACCACATGTTTTAAATTCGTCGGTCGCCATTTTAAAACTATTTTCGTTAGACCTTTTGTGAAAGTGCTGTCAATAACAAAAAGTTTTAGGTGTAATAAAACGATAAATAAACTTTGTGTCCGACCTCAAATAAATATACAAATAATTTTGGCCTAAATTACTATGGTTAAATATCACATTCATATAGTATCATCTGTTTCCATTACAGTTATCCAGAGTGATACCTGTCAGCTGTTGGCGTAGGGGTATGTTAGGGAGTATTTCTAGAAACTTTTTGAGCTGTCATCCAAGTAAACTAAGGTCTTGAATGAATTATACAACACGTAACGTCATATCTTTACTTTGTGTCGTCACATAATCAAACCTGACGCGAAGGCAGTGTAGTGTGTTCCCACATTTAGACACAATTTATCTCGAACATTTCGGTGCGCCGTTTACGCCACGGCGACTGTCCGTGGCGTCCTCGCCTTGCCGTCCACAGCGACGGCGAAAGATCGTCACGTGTAAAAGCCGCTTCAAAGTTTAGTTTTACAATGGCGTCGGAGTTAAAATCCTAGTTGGGTGTACATTTTACTAAATTGTTTCCTACGCTCCCTCCACGCAAATTATGGTACATTTATTACTCATAGCATCCTAATCCTTACCATATCGGTATGGTTAAAATGTCTACGTATTACCTTAACGTGTAGTGTAATGTGGTGAGAAAAATATTCCCACCAAGGCCCTTATTCATTCCTAGCCTTTTTTGTGTGTGCTCCATATCTTACTCACTATCCATGCTATCTGCATTCTATTTAAGCTAACGGGACAAGGATAAGGAAGGTCAAGAGAAAGAAATCATCCGGGTAAAACTGCCTTCACGTCTTCCAAGAGTGAGTCTAGCCCTGACCTTCCCGTCAAAATCAAATTGGGCTAGATAAACCTGACATTTAGCCCGCTTGACCACTGATGTTGTTATCAGGATCGAACGTATCGGACGAAGAAAGTTCTAACTTAAACTTTGTTACATTGGTACCCATTACCAANGGAGATGGCAGAGTGTTAACGATTCAAGAAGAAAACATGGGAAAAGCTAGTTTAGTTTACTAATAGGAAATTTGGAAGTAAATCAGGCAGAAGTGACGGAGCTAACGGAAGAAGCTGGAGAGGGCCTTTGCGAAGGGTAAGTATGACGTCATGTCACGTGACTGACTAGTCACTTGTTTCACATTTTAAAATATGATCTGGTTTGTGACTGTCATGACTCTCCCAGCTCTTCTATAGAATGGTACATAAATAAGTAGAACGAAAATGATGGTAATAATACTCTATATATATATATATATTATTTATTTTAGGTATTTAACGTGCGCTTTATAAACTGAATGATTATATCATCACACGAGAAGTTCTATTAGCGATAGCGTAAGGGCGTACACATTTTGCCGGTAAAGGTATTTTCATATATGTACCTTCCAGAGTTCTTTTACCTGCCACAATCGATATGAGACCGACGGCTTTACTTCCCCTCCGAAGGAAATTCTGCTATGGAATTTTAATCGCTCAAAAAAAATCCGTCGACGCTGGCTGGGTTTAAACCAATGATCATCGCGTCCTGAAGTGAGCACTTTACCTAAAGACAACGTAGGTCTAAAGTATATCATATATATAGGTATTTAACGTACACTTTCTGAGCCTACTGATCACCCTATTTTACTTAATAGCTACTATTAACAACTTTACTTTCCACGTCAGCTACAATTAGAGTCCTCAGATACAATTAGCATCCCCAGCTATTATTAGGTCAAATACAGTAGGCCTATATCTGTACACTACTTATAAACTAGCTTAAATATAGAACAGGACACAGCACCCAGGGCCTCACCGATTAATTCATCGCCGTGAGAGGAGAAACTCTGATTTCACTAAATGATCAGCTTCGGTGACCACATGGCCTAAGGCATCACTTTCACAATATACGGGACTAGCGATGATGGGAAGATTGGTGTTCCAAACCCAGTAAGTTGTACTGAGGGTGGTTTTCCCTAAATTATTATTCACCTCTCCCCGAAAATACCGGTACACTTTCTATACATATAACCTTCCTCACTCCTAAAACCATTAGCGTAATTATTACATAAATGTATAACACGAACGGGTAGTAAGACAAGCTGATACAAATAATACTACCAACCATTGGAAGAGAAATTTAAAAAGTTATATTATTATTATTATTAGCACCGCGTCTTACTACCCATTCGGGTTATACGCACTTACGCTAATGTGTAATGATAGGGTGATTGTGAGATGAAATGAAGGACCTACAGTTTAACGTGGAATCCAAACCACGGTGGAGGCCTGGCATTCCCCACATTCTCAAGATGTCTTGTCAGAGGTGAAGGAAGGGTTTGGTAAATAGATAAATCTTTTTAAGGTAGAGGAAGTGTGGGTAAAATGGAATACCGTTTACTTTTTTCAATAATATAAAAGCGTATTTTCACTTTTGTCATTGAGCTCCATATTAAACTTATAATTAATGTGTTTTTAACTATTTTTAGTGTTTAAAGCAAAATTAATAGTTTTTAATGTCATGTAGGAGCGCTTCAAAGAGATGTGGAACAAATTATGGCAATATGGAATACTACACATTTTATATAAAAAAATAATTATATTTACTAAAACTAACAAAGGTTTCATAAGAGAGTGTAAAAAAACATGCAAATACTATGTGTAAAACAATAAAATAGTAATAATAACGAATGATTGAAATAATACATTATAATAAAAAATAACTAATTTATAAATCAATATTAATAATGAATTATTAAAATATAATAGATTAAAATATTGTATCAGGTTACATTGTTCTATTAATATTATAATATTAGCACAGCGTCTTACTACCCGTTCGGGATATACGTTTTAAGTACTAATTACGCGAATGGATTAGGAATTGGGAGGTCAAATTAGAGGAAGTGAACCCGCATTTTCGTGGAAGGAGAGTGGAAAACCATTTAGGAAAAACCACTCCCAGTTCACCCGACCGAAATTCGAACCTCGATCTCCCCGTCCTCAGCAGTCGAGCTAAACACGTTTAGCGCGTTAGCCAACTACGCCACCGAGGCGGGTTACATTGTTCTATTAATAGTTTTATTAGGTGTTAGGAAAAATATTTTTGATTAGGTTGACAAAATAAATAATTTGCCAAATACTTGAAAAATGTTCGGGCATTATGGAATAGTAGTATTCCTTATTGCCCGACTCGCCATTTTGGGAAACAATATTTTTTGTTAGGTTATAACAAAATTTTAGTAAATACGGTTTTAACTCAAAGATAAGCATGAGTGAGAACTAACCTAATTATTTTATTAGAATTAATAAGAACATTAGAGTAAAGAAATATAGCATGATAAACACTAGCCTGATAAAGTTTTTGTGACAGCCAAAACAAACAATCGTCTCTCACAAAACAATCAGTTGATGTGTCGAAGTGAGGTCGTCACTAGCTGTTAGAAATTGTTTTCTCTAGTTGATATATAGTATAGTTGAAATAGTTAACGGTAGATTGTGACACTTAACATATGAGAAACAATGGTATTCCGTAGTGTCAGAATATTCCATAATACCCGCATTTCCTCTACACATTTACACTAGCAACTTTTTTCTTAATTTCTGTGTGATCATTTATCAGTTCCAATATTTGTTGTGTTATTACTTAGTTCTCAAATAATAATATTTCGTTTAAAGATGTTTGCTCAAATATTAATTAATTAATTAATGCTAAAAATACTGATATTAAAAAATCGAGATATAGATAATGTAATAATTATCTCAATTTGTTGCTAATTGTCTTTATGTGCCATCTTACTACAACGTTTTAGGAAGGTGTTTTATATCAAGGTAGAACATGTTTGGCAACAGCTACCGGATGACCGTGACCTGGTCACAAGCAGGAGCGACTCTGGGTCTACTTTAAATACATTACTAGACGTTCTGGCCACCTGGTCGCGGCGTTTTTGCTGCGGTGATCATGTCGCAGAGGCAGCCACCTAGGTCAGAAAGAAAGTATTAATCGTTGTGAGGCCATACGGCTTAAAATACAATGGTCCGTATCATTTTATGGGACTACTTTTCTATTCTGTCTAAACTTATCTTACATCCATAACCATCCTTTGTTATGTCAATAATAAAGAAATGAAATAACACTATAAGACTTTTCTCAAAGTAAAGAAGAAAGCTCACTGTTAATTTTCAAATATCTTAACATTTTCTGTTTTGAGCCCATCAAAAAAAATACGGTATTTGTTAGAGGAAGGCTAAATATATAGCCCTTTTACATCGAATCTGGTCTCATATCACCAAAGATACCGATAATACCGATATGTTGCTTAAGGAGTTGTTAAAATTGAGCTATTTTCACATTGTCACACATTTATTTCTATTAATAAAACTCAAAATATATGAATTCGAAGGAAATAGAGCCCTGTTGGAATATTTTGACTTTATTTTGGTGTGAGCCATATTTTGTAATAACGCATCATATAATTAAATATTGTGTTAGAGCTGAACGTCTGGGTGGCAATTTCTCGCTTACCATGACACCCCCCCCCCCCCT